>ML777185.1:1042194-1091464 GCA_009831015.1 Picea engelmannii
ATGTTTGGTGGCCATGACCTGTCTTACTTGACATGGATCTTCGCATGTCAGCATTTATGCTTTGAGTCATTTGTATTATGAGTATGGGAATGCCTACCTCAGTGATGATATATTATTGTACTGTATTTCCTTGTTTGTTGGCAGGTTTTCGACCGACTGTTTCTTGTTCCCTACACACACGACAAAGTATTTCAGCTATCACTTTGTTCTAACTTCATACTTTTGGGGGCTATCTGTTAACCATTATTTTCTTCATTCCTATGACCGTTAATGATGTAAACTTATCTATTGCCTTCAGAGGGGTCAGTGGCCTGAGTTCCTGAAGAGAGAAGGGAGAAGAACTTTTCCTGAGAAAAGAAGTTGCATTTTCCTTTGTAAAAACCCTATTAAAGAGGATATTCGCAGGTTTCTATATAGGTAGGGTGCGAGAATGACTAATTCTCATAGGTTGCACCATATCTAGGTTGCGATAGTTTTGCAGGTTGCTCTATAGGCAAGGTGTGAGAATGCTTACACATGGGAAAAATGAGCATTTTCTCAAATCTTCTAAAAGGAGAAAATTCCATGGTGAGGTGGCATCTGAATGGTTTGGATCTTACTCGCTTTCATGATTTAGTGGGATCATCCTAACCTCCTCACCTTATCCTCTTCAACTTATAAAAGGAGAGGAGATCTCATGGAGAAAGCTAGCTTGGAGCTTGGATTGGGCTGAGTTGGATTTGGCTTGGAATTATTAGCTTGGTTAGAGTGGTTTTGAGTTTTTCCTTTGTCAAGATAGATTGTGAATATTATCAGATCTATTCTCTCAGAATTCTTGGAGTGGAAGTGTGTGGGGAACAAAGGATAGTTGGAAGGGACCTTACGACATCAAGGCCATGGTTGTAATCTCTCTTTCACATTTAATATGATACAGTAATATGATTCTTTCCTATAAAGCTTGTTGTGTTTTATTTTATGATTCCTTGATCACATACATAGGTTTATATTGATTTTATGCTATTGCTATCAATTTGTTTAGTTGCATTCTTTTGCAGGTTCATCATCGTATGAGCGTTAGAGTGGAGCTAGGATGGAGATAGCGAGAGGAAGTGACATTTAAATGGTATGTCACCCATCCCTCTTTAGTTAGTAAATTCAATATTTAAAACTTAAGGAAAGCATCATGTTCTGGTGTGTTTTGTTCTAGATCTAGGTGGATATAGGGAGATCAGTTAGTGTTTGCACCTAACGATTTGTCTGATAACAATTATGCAAGGGAATTTCCACTACCACCAGCAACTTGTATATATTGTTGCGCATCGAACCATGATACAGAGGAATGTATGACATTACTAGTAAATATTCAGGAAAAGAGGAACCAGAACAACCAGAATATTCAGTGGATCTCAACCGAAGAAAGGGATGAAGGATGGAACATCAACATAGTCACTCTTGGAGTAGCTAAAACAAGCACTAACGTAGTTCGATAGGAACCAACACAAAATCAGTGGGTGAAGAAGAATACCAAACCAAAAAAGAAGTTCGACGCACATAAGGAGAAGGAGATATTCAAGCAAGCCAAACAAGAATTTTAGAAGGAGGACATGTCGTCGACTTCAACTGCGCAACAAGACAAGGAATCACCAGAATACGAGATGCATCCACCATTGGATCATACCAACAGGATGCAACCCATGGGACAAGTAAGTACAATCAAAGGATTTTTGCAATCATGTGTAAATGTATTAAGTGACCCCTCATCTACGAAAATATTTCAAAACATACTGGAAAAATGTAGCAGTGAGACGGAATAAAATTTAGAACCAAAAAAATTTAATCACCTACACACAAGAAGAAGAACAAGTAGGGAATTTAGACAGAATGCTAACATTGGGGATTTCAATATGGGAGACATAATACTGGATCTAGGATTAGAAGTGATTGTATTACCAAAGAACATGGAAATGCATGGGAGAGCCAACATTAGGGTACTCACCTGTTCAATTGAAACTAGCCAACCAACATAGAGTCATAACAATCGGTAGAATGGAAGGAGTGACAATAGATCCTGATGGAGTGCGCACTAAAGTATAATTTGAAGTCATTGAAATAGTGGATGACACAACACTGTATCCAACATTGCTTGGTCTAGATTGGGAATTTGACAACCAGGCCATAATCAATTTGAAAACTAGGAAAATGACATTTGAGTCTGGACAATATAGGGTCATCGCACCATTAGACCCATCATAAGGGGAGAGGTTTGTAGAACCTACTTTCCTAGACTTAGAGGAAATTGGCCCATTGTACAGAACAACTGTGCGCTATGAGGATTACGTAAGCCCAACTATAGATGGAATACTCATTTGGTGGAGCATTACTTCATGTACAACATACTCAGACACTGGTTTAGAGAATTGGCAGCATAGGCTACACGAAGTATCCATGCGGAGATGTGAAAGAATAGACCACACAGTAAGATGGGTAGGAACAAAAATTAGAGAACCACCCAGTTTCCACAGACTAAATGATTTGGAAAAATTCTTGACAGAATACGAAGACATAGTGTTAGAAAATAAGAGACTATTATCACTTGACTTAGAACTCAAGGCCACACCTACAAGATGGTGGGGCACACACAAAGAGACAATCATAGACTGGTACCAATGTAAGCGGTTACTGCGCATAACGTTTGGCACAAAACAAAAAAACAACAAAAAATAGAGGTATGAAGGACAAGGGACAGTAGCAAAACACTTGGAGAAGTGCAGAACTTTGTGGAAAATGATACCCCCAAAGGAATGGTCTCATTACTTCATACACACTCTAGAGGGCATACTAGCAAACTGGTATACAGACCAGGAGTTGCACAAAGGAACTACGACCTGGACGATATTGCAACATAATTTTTCAATCACTTTCTCATTCGAACGTGAGAACCCCAACATAGACATAACCCATAAATAGATAAGATGAGTAATATTCATCAAAGAACCAGATATAGAACTAATCACATAATGACAACAACGAAACAAACAAACAATTAAGGACCTATTGTCCTGTTACCATGTACAAGAGGAAGCACCGGATGAAGATGATCCACGTGATATTCAGATAGAATAAGAAGAAGGTGAACAATATGTGGAAGGACCACCCATAGAATTAGAATTCATTGCCACACAAATCAAAGTAAAGAAGGTCAACATCGGGACAATTGAGCAGCCCAAAATGGCCAGCATTGGAGATTACTGGGATGCACAAACAATGGAAATCATCACACAATTGTTGCACGAATACAATGAACTCTTTCCCACAACATTCATAGAGATGAAGGGTATAGCCAGAGAGATAGGAGAAATGAAGAAACCACTCAAATCAAAAGCGATACCTATTAGATAATGACCCTACAGACTAAACCCAATATATAAACAGAAATTCAAAGTTGAGATCGACAGGATGCTCAAAGTCGGCATCATATAAACGGTTGAGGAGTCAGAATGGATAAGCCCAATGGTAGTACAGGACAAGAAACAAGGAGGGATCAGGATATGCGTCAACTTAAGGAAGTTGAACGATGCATGCTTACATGACCCATTCCCTACACCATTCATGGATGAAATATTAGAGAACGTTTGAGGACATGAAGCTTACTCATTCACTGATGGATTCTCAGGCTACCATCAGATTAAGATAACACAGGAGGAAAGATACAAGACCACGTTTGCGACAGAATGGGGATCTTATCAGTACATAGTCATGTCATTTGGATTGAAGAATGCACCAACAATATTCTCCAGAGTGGTCATTGCAACATTGAAATATTCATCCATCAATTTCTTGAAGTATACCTGGATGATTGGACAGTCTATAGTCTATTGAAAAACCATGTGGAAGTTTTATGGCTGATGATAGAAAGATGTAGACAGTGTCAGATATCACTGAATATAAAGAAATGCATATTTGGAACACCATTTAAGATACTATCAGGCGATATAGTATGAAAACAAGGTCTATTAGTAGATCTGACAAAGATCATAGTCATTGTTAACTTGCCAGCACCAAAAATAGTCAGTCAACTAAGAATGACCTTAGGACACACAAGATACTACAGGAAATTCATCAAAGGATATGCGCATATCACTATATCGATGGAAAATTTGTTAAGGAAGGATACAGAGTTTCAGTGGAATGATGAGTGTCAACACAGTCTAGATACCTTGAAGGACAAGATGGTTACCATGTCGATATTAGTATTTCTAGACTAGGAGAAGACATTCCATGTTCATGTATATGCATCAACGATAACACTTGGAGCTATCTTGGCGCAACCAGGAGTGGGAGACTTGGATCAACCGATAGCATTTGCAAGTAGAAAGCTATCATACTCATAACATAACTATAACACTACATAAAGAGAAGGCGTAGCCATGGTCTACGCACTGCAGAAGTTCAGGCATTACTTATTGGGAAAACACTTGAAGATGTTCACAGATCACTCAGCCCTGAAATACCTAGTCAACAAGCCAGTGTTGGGGGGGAGAATTTGTCGATGGTTACTAATATTCCAAGAATTTGACTTTGAAGTAATAGTCAAGCCAGGAAAATTGAACGTAGGACCTGACTATCTATCAAGGGTCACGAATGGAGAAGAACCTATGAACTTAGAAGACAATTTTATAGATGCACAATTATTCTGAGTACAGATTGCTGATGAATACTTCATAGATATCATTTAGTACTTGAGTACAGGTACTGCGCCACAAGAATATAACACCGCGTAGAAGAAGAACTTGGTAGTCTGCACTGTCGACTATTAACTGATTGCAGGGCATTTATATAAAATGGGTGCATATAACATCTTGCGAAGATACGTGTTAGAGCATGAAAGACTAATAATTTTAGCAGAATCCCATGAGGGAATAGTAGGAGGGAATTATGTAGGGAATGCTACTATGCAGAAGGTATTGCGCACAGGACTATGGTGGCTAACGATTCACAGAGACTTGAAGGAGTATTGTCAATGATGCAATGTCTTTCAAAGGGTAGGCAAACCCAACAGAAGGGACACAATTCCATTATGACCACAAGTAACATTACAGGCATTTGACAAGTGGGCAATAGACTTTTTGGGACCAATCAATCCACCCACAAAAAGAACAGGGGCTAGGTACATTATCACCATGACATAATACTTAACAAGATGGGTGGAAGCCACACCAGTAAAAGATTGAAACATAGAAACATCAACACACTTTTTTTTTGAACAAGTAATCACTAGATTTGGGTGCCCAAGAGTTTTTATGAGTGACCAAGGCATGCACTTCATAAATAGTACCATCAAAGCTATGATTGAAGAATTTGAAGTCCATCATCAGAAGAGCACACCGTATCATCCACTAGAAAATGGCACAGTGGAAGCCTTCAACAAAATTCTAGAGAACGTGCTGACAAAGATATGTAACATCAACAGAGATGAATGGGACCTCAAAGTACCAACATTATTATGGGCATACAAGACTACATGCAAAAATGTGACAGGGAACACACCATTTAAACTGGTTTATGGTCAAGAAGTAGTGGTGCCATTAGAATTCTTAGTACGAAGCTTGGGCGTAGCAACCATCACACAAATGAAAGAACGAGGTGTAGTACAGGAGAGACTGAATAAATTACTGACCATGGAGGAAGAAAAAATCTTAGCAGGATTCCACCAACAAGTTTATAAGGCCAGAGACAAGGCTTGGCACGATAGACACATCAAGAAGAAAACATTAAAGGAAGGAGATCTAGTATTGATGTATGACAACAAATCGTTTCAGCACTTGGGAAAGATCATAATGCATTGGTTAGGACCGTATGAGGTAAAATATGTTACATATGGAGGATATGTATAGTTAAGAGATTTAGAAGGCATAGAACTCAGAGGAATGATCAACAGGATATGACTGTATCTGTAAAAGGACATTCGACCATCCACCGCACAATAAATAAAAAAAAAAAAACGAAAAAGAACAAAAAGGAAACAAAACCAAAGAGGGAGCAATGCGCCAGAGGTAGAAAGGCCACATGAGTTTATAAAAACAAATTTGGCAAAGTATAATGGTCACATAAAAAGGGAAACAAGTGAGAAAACAAAATTCGACAAAATTAGTATGACAAGACATCACTAGGCGGAGTTGAACGATGGAAAGGAGAGATGGGACATGACATTAATCGCACCAATTGGAGTAGGAAAATCATAAGTAATGGTAAGTATGAAACCACCAGAGATGCATTGAACCCGAAGTTATGGTGCATTAAACCCATAATGGATGAAGCATCCTCAACAAGCCTCATGGGAAGCCGATACAACATGTGACCACGTGAGCAACTAGTCTATTCATGAAAGGAGAAAAGGAAAAGAGCAATAACAAATAGAACACATAGAGCAAGGCTACAGAGATCACATAAGTTATTTGAACCTAGCAAACATTCAACAGTCACCACTATGGCACCATCGAAGCCAACAGAAGCAAGTCGGAGTTCCAGACCAACCAGGGTTCAAACTAGGTCACAAGGATCGTTGGAAGAGGATGAACAGAAGCAGCCCGAGATCGTCAATGTTGACAAAATCCCATCCTCAGAGACAATATCGATGAATCCCACATCGATACTAGAAGAAACTAAACAACCAGAAGCAGAGGTGATGAAGGTAGATACGCTAGCAATGATGCAGGAGCCTCTGAGCCAGGAAGTAGAAACCCTACAGGAGGTGCAACCAGATTGCACCGAAACAACCTTGGAAGTTAATGGAATGACATTGAATTCAAAAGCAGCAATGGAGCCAGATGAGTCTCAAATGATCATCTCAGAATACCCAGCAGGGGATATGGGTGAAGATGTCTCGACTTGGTTGGAATGGGTTACGAAGGAGAAACCGAAAGCCACTAGAACTTTGAGCCAGCCACCACCACAATAGAAATACAAAATACAGATACCAAGGTCACCTCAGAAGAAACCTGCAACAGAAATTGTTCTACCGTGCATACCAGTTGGGGTACAGGTAGGACCAGAGCTATTGGGCCATGTCAGGAAGCTCAAATATTCAGACCATGATGTAGGATATGAAGCCAAGTTCCTAGAACTTGTGCATAAGGTCTTTATACATACCACAGGTACAACTCAAGTTGGAGAATTGATCAACCAACCATACCAGCGGGCAACTAGGTTGGAGAAAATGAGAATTCTAGGTCTGCTGGACCTACCACATTTTGGCAGAGGCCAATACGCAACAACATGTTTCAAACAACTATTAGTAGTCACACATGGAGGGGACATATGGATGGACAAGACCATCCCCATAATCATTGAGATTATTGCAAAAATAACAGGATTACCAATTCGGGGTATGGATCCCACGTTGTTTTTGGATGACGAAACCAAGGAGAAAGCGCTAGTGAAAGAGATGAAGAATAAGTATTTCACTGCCACAGGGATAAGAGGCATCATCATCAAATGAATAAACAATGCAGCCACACAATTGGGTATGAAAATATTAGCCTACAAGATGCTAAGAAAATGCCACAGGGAGGAAGTCCCAGCTGGAGTTGTTGCAGTTGCAACCCAGTGCGGAGAATGCACCTCAATGAGATGGGCACCATACTTATTGAACTTGTTCCTAGAGGACTACAAGGATGCGCAACATCTAGGCACAAATTTCCACTACTCATGGATGATTACCTTAATAGCCTTCATGGGATGGCAAGAGCCAAGGTATGTAGTTTTTTGTACCAGACCAAAGCCACAGGGAGCAAGGTATTTGTTTCTCAAAGCCGGCCCAGACGCGAGGAATAAGATGATGAATGGATCCATATTTGAGGGGTACCTACATGACCTACATGAATCCATCTCCAAGATGTGGAGAATTACACTAGAAGTTGTCACACGATATGCCGACATTGCCAAATTCCAGGCCACATGACAAACAATGTTGATCCAGGTAAAGAATGATCTGGAGAAATAGTGGCTACAGATGCACTAGTGCATCATAGAGGGTGACATTGACATGGTCATCAGTGAATGGCCTGCCAAATTGAAGATCCCATCCATTACCTAAGAAGTGCTAGATATAACAACAGAGGAAGAGGTAGAGCAGGGAGAAACGCAGCCTCCAGAAATCCAAGTGCCCAAGAAACCAAGAATGGGCCAAGGCAAGGAAACAAAGGCAGATGAAGGGTCAAAGAAAATGGGAACCTGGAAGGGGGAAAAGGGGAATACACAACTAGCCAAAGAGAAGTAGAAGCAGGTCGAGGCCCCTTAAGAGACTGCAACAAGTCCCAATTCCCAGGAAACAGGGGGAATCAAGAGACCAACAACGTAGACCAGAGGATCACGCAAGAAAATGAAGGCACAAAGATCACCTCCAAAATATACGATTACAGATAATGATGCAGAGATGATAGCCCGAATGGTCTAGGATTTTCTATATGAGGAATTCGACCATGCAACACATCACATGGACAAACTTCAAAAAGAGTTGGCAGAAATGGGGCAGTTCCTTAAGAAATTCAGGGAAGTACAGATAGCAAGCAGTAGCAGGGGCATAGAGCCACCAACACCACAAAATAAGGAAAGAGTGGAGGTAGAAGAATGAGATCCAGTCCACTCATTACCACAGGCAAACGCAACATTCTACATCACACCTAGTATGTTGCACATGAACGAAATTGTGGGGCAGACACTCTTGAAGGATTTAAGACACATCCAATTGGTCTTGATGCAGATGACATCTAGGGAACTACACAAGTTGCAGGTTAGCATCGACCACAAGGTACAGTCTCGTGGACACAAAGACTTAGTCAAATTAAAATGAGCAACTTAGAATTGGGAGGCACTGGAAAAATTCTGTGAGAAGGCCAAGTCTGAAACTCAGGAGGAAAGAGAACACGGGAACGAATTGGAATGAAGAGTAAAAGGAATTTTTGAGAATCTTCCAAACGCCATGCAGGGGAATGAACTTGCAGTAGCAGAATAGATTGATCAGATTGCGCAGGTAATCGAGCAGTACCAAAAGGAGATTGAGAATCTTTGAGAGCATCTCATACCAATCATGCCACTAGTAGTGAAGGAGAAAAGGAATAAGGAAGCAACAACGTAGATGCAGGAGATAGAGCAGCAGGTCAGCACAACCACTGACTTGTTGGATAAAACAATGTAGCTTTGGACCAGGTTGGAGGGGGATCAGTAGGTCCATAAATGGGACATGGAAGAATAAAGGATCAACACAGTGATCCAAGAACTCAATCAAAGGAAAAAGACAATACTAATCCCAGAGCACATCAAAGGGACACAGGAGATGAAGAAGCTGCAGGTAGAAATCATCACTGCACAAACGCAGAAACAAGAGCATCGGGATCAAATGGAGCCATTGTAGGAGCAGGTAGTAGAAGTATTGTCACATGAAGAGGAAGCTAAGACACATATAGAATAGACCCAGGCATAATGTGTAGGATTGATCAGCAATGAAGTGGCATTCCAGGTAGTGGACACAATCAAGAAGAAGACCACGCAGGCGCTGACACAAGCAATAGAGCTCAAGGAAAAGTTCCAGATGATCACCAAGGAGATCTAGGAAGCTCATAAGGATTATTTTTCTCGGGACGAGCCACATGTCAGTGTTGCGGGCCTGTTAGCAGCAGGCTGGAGTGGAAAGAAGGATGATCGTGGGGAAAGAAAGCATGCAGAAAGTGAAGCGACAATTGGAAGGAAACGCAACATGCGCGCATGCAAGAAAGCATGCACAAGGGAAGCGACAACTGGAAGGAAGAACAAAATTCACACATGAGAAGAAGACCTAATGTCGGTAGGGTTAGGGTTTTGGTAATGTATTGTAAACAGTTGAAGAGCCCGAAATGTATAAATATAGATACATAGGTATCATAGGGGGGGGGATTTGTATTTTTCAATCACAGATATGTATGAGTTAATGCGAGATGTAATGTTGGTACGAACTATTTTTGTAAGTTGTTAAGCTATAGGAAATGAGAGAAGGTAGATATTGAGAATTAGATCATAGGCTGAGGGGCCTGGTGTGATCTAGTTCACCTCATATAGATCTTACCTAGGTGAGAAGAATTGTAAGCGTGCATCACTGTAGATGCAAAACTATCATAATAAAAGAGCCAAGAGCCAAATCTTTGTGGACATAGCCCAGGAGGGGGTGAACCACGGTAATATTTGTGTAATGTGATGAATGCATGCATTTCTTTATCCTCTTTTTAGTAGTTAAATATTGTGCTTAATGAATGAATGGGTTATTATATTGCTATGAAATATGGTTGCACTATTAAGGAAATAATTTGTTGAAGGTAATGCACAGTCGTGAATAATATTAGGTTACAATCACTAGTTATAGTAAATGGCTCTAAATACAGATCTCATATCTCATACTCAATCCTGGGCTATAAACACCTGAGTCTTACAACCACCCATTAAAGCTATCTCAGGTGAGACTACATGGAACATTCTGTGTGTTGTGTTACCTTCTGGTTTACCAGGAGGGCTGATAGTTTTAGAGGCTTTGTTGGAAACCCGAATAACATGAACCTTGGGTCAATAACGCAGACAATATAGAGGAAGAATTAAACCAACAATAGTTCAAAATGTTTTATGTGGCATAGCCTAGTTGGATGCTGGGGTTGTTACAATATGGTATCAAAGCTCCAGTTTTCAACACTGGTCCTGGATGGGCCGAGAAAGTTGAATTGAAGAAAAATTTCACATAGAATTGATTTCAAACTGACCAAATTTCATGTTACAGAGCATCCATGGTAAAAATTAGAAGCAATTGCATGGAATTGGGAAAATGCCCCAATTTCTATTGTTAAA
Organism: Picea engelmannii; assembly: GCA_009831015.1. Lineage (NCBI taxonomy): Eukaryota > Viridiplantae > Streptophyta > Pinopsida > Pinales > Pinaceae > Picea > Picea engelmannii. The sequence continues at coordinate 1,053,040 of ML777185.1, forward strand.
TTCATGGGAAAATTGAGAAATTTGGCCAAGTAGTGAGATATTCTTAATTTAATACATGTCCTAGAAAATTCAAACCTAGAATTGGTCGAATTTGAAGTTACAGAGAAGCCATGACAGATGGAGCGACATTAGTTGATTAAAATTCTCAATTTGTGAATTGAGTTTGCGAAGAATTCACTCCAGGAATGTCAACCAACAACGATTTGTTTTTGCAGAGGTTGAATTGGTGTTATCAGGGTGAAATTGAACAAATTTCATAGTTGTAGAATGTCTATGGTAAAAATTGGGATTTTTTTTGGCAAAATCCCCAATTTCTGTAGTGGAATTCACGAGGAATTGATGTGCATAAAACAATGAATGTGTGCAGGTGTGCACACTAAAAATGCATGATGTTCAGTGAAAATATTGTGATGTGTGGAAAATAAGGGTACGTAGCTATGCTCGCTAAAATTTGGTGTTGTGTAGTGCAGAGTGGCAATGTACATAAAATATTGACGCGCGAGTGTGCGCACTTAAATTTGGCGTTGTGTGGTGTAGAGTGACAATGCATGGAAAATATTGGTGCATGAGTGTGTGCACTTAAATTTGGTGTTTCGCGGTGCAAAGTGGAAATGCATGGAATATATTGGCATGTAGGTGTGCGCACTTAAATTTGGTGTTGCAGGGTGTACAGTGGTAATGCGTAGAAAATATTGGTGCACAGGTGTGTGCACTAAATTTAGCATTGTGCGGTGCAGATTGACTAGCGCTTGCGTAATACTAGCGCGTGCAGTGTGCGCATGCATAATAATGGTGTGTGTGGCGTGCACAGTAATGATAGACATAGAGGAATCTTGTTTTTGTGCACACAATGTGGGTATATGTTGTCGCACGTCAGTTTAATTAATGGTGTGCGCAGAGTACTGGTGCGCGGTGGGGGCGTGCTAAACTTTGGCATGGTGTAGTGCGTAGAGTGAAATGCATGCAGAATATTAGCACGTGACACAAAAAACAGTTATTAGTGCATGAACCAAAATTGTGCGCGGTGGATATTGGCATCCAACACAAAATTAGTGCACACCAGTTATTGGTGCGACATAGAAGTGATCCACATTGGTTATAGGTGTGTGGAGCATGCACTACCTTATGGTTTTGCTGCACATGATAAATATGGGTGTACATGTTTAAATTTGTGCATGCAAAGTCATTTGGATGGTATACAACAACATAAAACAAGTGAATTCCTGCAACATTTTATACTATTTGAAGGTTATCTTTTTGCCATGCATTTTTGAGGCCATAAACAACATTTTTAGCTACTCAAAAATTGCAAGAATAGAGTGTACCAAGGTACACTCTATCTTTTCATGCCAAATGAAAGAGCCCAAAGATATATTTCTAATGGTGTAAATCTTTTTTCAAACAAAGCTTTTATGAGGAAGTTACATGACATACAATGGAGGGTAAATTTTAATACCCCACTAACTTCAAAAGGCCATAATGTTCTGCTCAAGACTCAGAATTGAGCATGGAAGTAGGCGTTGGAAAGGTCTTCGACAATAGAATATAATTATTCACCCAGAAAATTGGTATGGACAATCGATTTTCCAGGAAATCAGAAGAAATAATTCTGATATATTATTGAACTAGAATGGTTCATACTGTTTTCATGAAATTGATGAGACAGTTATCCTGACAAAGTTATGTTGGCTACACATTTTGTAGATTTAACAACAACTATATCAGATCAGGATCAACATAGAGTGTCGAGGAATGGATGATGCAAAGGGGGCTTACACCCAGGAATATTATATCAGAGGAATGGATGTCCATATGGGAATTGAAGGAACAAACTCCAATGGACATGGAGAAGGAAGGGATGAAAACATGAATATGGTAGAGACATTAAAATTTTGAAGAAGGATGTCCAAATCTATAAAGATGATAATGAAAGTATTATGAGAGCAAAGGAGCCGCATGAGGACTTTAACATGAAATTAATGTAGAGTTTGAACATAATATAAAATAAATTGGATAAGGAGAGTGGCTCAAGAAAATCAGGAAGTCATAGGTCTCATGATGAGAAAAGAAGAAAAAGAAGTGCTAGCAAACATCATGATCACTCCCCGAGGCATTCCAATAAGAGAGCACACAAAAAACCAATTCCATACCCTATCAGGAAGCATCAGAGGTATGGGGTGGATGATCTACAAGGAGAAATAAACAAAATCAAACCTCTGACATTTGAAGGTGAGCACAAGAAGGATGAAGATGCAGAGACATGGTTGTTGGGAATAAGAAAGTATTTTCAATTGAATAATTACTCTTCTCATGTAGAATAAATAATTTCCATCTATCAACTCAAGGGAAAGGCATCCATTTGGTGGGATCAGCTTGTTCAGGTGCAACACATTAAAGAGAAAAATGTTACTTGGAGGGAATTTATGAAATATTTTGAAAAGAAATATTTGACTAAGAGATACTATGGTAAGAAAATGAAAGAGTTCTTTGAACTCAAACTTGGGAGTATGACCATAGATGGATATGAAAGAATTTTTTTAGAACTGTTGAAGTATGTTTCTTTCATCAAGGATGAGACCGTTAAGATTCATAGGTATTTGAGTGGATTTCCATCATTCATCAGTGAAAAAATACAATATGATGATCCCAAAACATTGGAGGAGACCATAAGGCAAGCTAAATGCCTATATGATCAACAAAACTAAAGGCCAACTTTCCAAAAATCTTGGGAAGACAAAAATAAATTCAAGATGGATTAGAGGAAGAAGGGAACTAAGCCACCATTCTTCAGAAATAATCCTCAGGGACAACCAACAAATAGAGAACCCATAACAATTAAGACAGGGAGTCAAAGGCCAAGGAAACCACCAATTCAATGTTGGGGTTGTAAAGGAGATCATATTTTTAGAGATTTTCCTCACATAGGTGAAAAAGTGAGAAATGTTCACAATGTACAACAAGATGAAACAGTGGAATACATGGACAATAATCATTAGAGAAATTTCATCATTGCAACTAAAGAAATGTTACAGAAAAGGGTGTCAAATATTTGCAGCCGATATGGAAGAAACACCTAAAGATAAGGTGTAAAATATTGAAGATTATGTAGTCTTAAAATATTTTGAAGATGTGTTTAAGGAAATACCAGGATTACCCCCTAAAATAGGCATTGGTTTCTCCATAAATCTGATGCCCAAAGTAGCTCCAGTATCCAAGACTCCTTACAGGATGAGTACACCAGAATTGAAGGAATTGAAAATGCAACTTGAATAGATTCTAAAGAAGGGGTATATACACCCTAGCATGTCACCTTGGGGTGCCCCAGTTTTATTTGTGAAGAAAAAGGATGGAACATTGAGAATTTGAATTGAATTTAGGTAGTTGAACAAGGTAATTGTGAAGAATAAGTATGGATCGATGACCTCTTTGATTAGTTGAAAGATGCAAAAATATTCTTCAAGATTGATATCAGGTCATTTTATCATCAATTAAGAATTAAAGAAGAAGGCATCAACAAGACTGCTTTCAGAACAAGGTTTGGTCATTATGAGTTCACAATGGTGCCATTTGGGTAATCAAATGCACCAATTGTCTTTGTGTGTTTAATGAATGTTATTTTCAGAGAATACTTAGATAAGTTTGTCATTGTATGTTTAGATGACATTCTTATATATTCTAAGTCAGAGGGAGATCATGAACAACACTTGAGGATGGTATTACAAATATTAAGGGAACATCATTTGTATGCCAAATTGAGCAAGTGCTCATTTTATCAGAAGCCAAATCATTATTTGGGGCATATCATTTCAGAGGAAGGGATAGCAGTGGATCCTAAGAAGATAGAATCCATTAAAGAATGGTCAACACCAAATAATGTGATAGAGTTCAGATCATTCATGGGCCTTGTGGGCTACTATAGGAGATTTATTGAAGGTTTCTCAAATATTTCACACCCAATTACTTCCTTCCAAAAGAAGGGTGTGAAGTTTTAGTGGACATTGGATTGTGAAAAGGGTTTCCAACACTTGAAGCAGTTATTAACAAGTGCTCCAATACTAAGGATTGGAGATCCAAATGAAGAATTCATTGTATGCACAAATGAATGTAAAGAAGGACTTGGTGAAATCCTCAGTCAAAATGGGTTTATTGTATGTTATGAATCAAGGAAGTTGAAGGAGCATGGAAGACACTATGCCACTCATGATTTTGACTCGTAGGGATGATTTTAGGGGCTAAATTTCACTCATGGGCTAATTTTCCATGGTTTTTCCAAAATTGAGATTCGCTATTTTAAAAATGATTCGCCCAAATTCTATAGGATAAAATTATTTTACCTTAAAAATAGCCAAAATTTTATAAAAACTATATTAAATACTTAAAATTTTGATTATTTTTACAAAAATATCGCCAAACATTTATTGTTGACATATAAAGGGTTAGTAAGATTCACCAAGGTTTCTACATTTTAAAATAAATTTTCATCCTTAAAATCATCCCTGATTTGGAGTTGGCAGCCATAGTGCATCACTTGAGGAAGTGGAGGCACTACCTCATGGGGAAAAGTTTTTAGCTAAGGACATACCATAATGGTCTGAAATATTTATTTGATCAACCAACTCTAAATCCTAGGCAAAGAAGATGGTTATAATTTCTCAGTGAATATGACTTTGATATAAAGCATATCAAAGGGAAAGAGAACAAGGTGGTTGATGCACTTAGCATAAGGGTGCATGAGTTGCATGCTACATCCATTAGCATGTATCAATCATATTTGAAAGACAAAATCATAGAGGCTGCAAAATCAGATTTTCAATATAAGGAATTAGTGAAAAAATTACAACAAGGTATTTTGTAGTAGAAAATTGAAGACTATAAGCTAGAAAATGATGAAATTCTCATATACATGGGCAGAATTTATGTACCAAATTCTCAGGAATTGAAAAATATGATATTGAGAGAAATGCATAATGTACCTTATGTTGGGCACCCAGGTTATCATAAAATTATTACAGCTTTCAAGAACCAATATTATTGGCCATGAATGAAGAAAGAAGTTGTTGATTTTATTTCCAAATGTTTGGAATGTCAAAAGGTAAAGGTTGAGCATAAAAAACTAGCTAGTTTTCTACAACCATTACCCATTCCTGAGTGGAAATGAGAATTTGTAACAATGGATTTCATCACCGAACTGCCCATAACAAACAATCAACATGATTCTATCATGGTTGTGGTGGATAAGCTTACTAAAGCTACCCATTTTATTCTAGTAAAGCTCACTCACAAGGTAACTAACACTGTTGATGCTTATATGAGAGAAATTGTTTGATTACATGGTATAACCAAGACAATTGTGTATGATAGAGATCCAAAATTTACCTCAAATTTTTGGAAGGGATTATTTAATGCAGAGATGATTTTAGGGGCTAAATTTCGCTCATGTGCTAATTTTTCATGGTTTTTCCAAAAATGAGATTCATTATTTTAAAAATGATTCGCCCAAATTCTATAAGATAAAATTATTTTACCTAAAAAATCTCCAAAATTTTATAAAAACTATATAAAATCCTTCGAAATTTGAACATTTTTACAAAAATATTGCCAATCATTTATAGCTGGCATATGAAGGATTAGTAAGATTCGCCAAGGTTTCTACATTTTAAAATAAATTTCCATCCTTAAAATCATCCCTGATTTAATGGATTTGGAACAAATTTGAGTTTTAGTACATCTTATCATCCAGAATCAGATGGAAAAACAGAGAGGGTGAATCAAGTGATTGAGGATATGTTGAGGATGTATGGGATGGATAAACTATCAAAATGGGAATACTACCTACACTTAGTAGAGTTTGCTTATAACAATGGGTACCAAACATTTCTAAAGATGATCCCATTTGAGGCACTTTATGGCAGAAGGTGCAACACACTGGTAAGTTGGGATAACCCGGTAGATAGAGCAGTGATTGGGCCAGATTTACTTAGGGAAATGTAAGAGAAAATGTTGGAAATAATAAATAATTTAAAGGATTCCCAAGATAGGACAAAATGCTATGTTGATAAGGGCATAACTCATAGGGAATTTAAAATGGGGGACCATGTATTCTTGAAAGTGAAGGGAAACAAAAGTTCCCTGAAGTTGGGAAATTGTTCAAAGTTGGCAACTCATTATTGTGGGTCATTTGAAATCCTAGAGAGGATTGGGCCTGTAGCATACATGCTTTCCTTGCCTACATAAATGACCAGTCATAATGTATTTCATGTATAATTTCTTAAGAAATATATACCTGATGCTAATCATGTTATTGATTGGAATGTGATCGAGGTGGAGCAAGAAGGTGCTTTCCAAGTACATCTAGTATGCATTATGGACCAGAAAATCAAATAGCTCTGGAATCAAGGAATAGAGCTTGTAAAGGTCCAATGGACCTGGTACGGTCCTGAGGACACAACTTGGGAGCATGAAGATGCTATGTGGGTAGAATACCCGCTTATTTTTGAGGATTTTTGAAATTTTGGTTGTATATGTGTATATATTGCACCGAGGACAATGCATAAATAAGGGGACGAGAATGTAATATACCTAGGCCGAACCCCAATTGTAAATGTAAATGAAAATGTACTTAAGTTGGTGAGTTGTTTGATATCAATTTTGCATGCACCTTTCATGGTATAGTGTGCACATGTACTACACACTAAAATTATGAAGTGTGCACATTCCAGGATACCACGTGCAACAAACTTAAGTGTGTGAAATTTTGAGGCTAGGGAGACTGTGTGTATATGTTTTGTTGTATAGGATGGTGATCCAGTTATTATAAGCTAGGAGGATTATGTGTTGAATTAGGTTAGAGATCCTAGATGCTAAAGGCCAGTGAGCCTATTTTTGTATATGTATTATCATTAATAGAATACATCGTTGCATATAGACCAACCACGATAAAAGAGTATGGGGAACTAAACTCCACTAGTTAGGGAAAGGGGGGGATAAATTTTAAGGATAAGGGGCTAAGCTAGGAAGCTTAAGCCAAAAAATAATATTACATTAATATTCCTTAAAGTATAAAGTGTGGATAATTATTTTATCCTAAATTCTAAGGATGGGGACAAGTGGGCCAAAGTAGCTCTCAACATGACAAGTGTCAATTTGGGAACATGCATACATATAGTTTGGATTTAGTGCATTTTCTCTATCATTCCATCATCATTCACTCACTCATTCAGTTGTCCTTCATACCTTCCTATCCTTGTACCTGTATCTGTACCTATACTTGTATATGTACCTGGTTATCTTGGGAGTTGGATGAAATAAGTGGGTTGTTAGGTCCATGGGATACTGAAGAGGCGAGTTGTTAGGCTCGTGATCAATTCTCTCGAGGTGAAATAATTGTTGGGAATTGATTTCCCGAAGGTGACAAACTGCAACTACAGGGCTCTAAGACTTCCTGTCAAACCTCGTTGGTTGTGAAGCCTGATTATCTTCCTGATTCATAGGTTTTTGTTTTCAATTGTTTTTATACCCCATGAAGACTTTACACCCCAGAAAAATGTACACTCTTCCACATGGGGTAGTGCATAGGGGGGTTACCCCCTCTGCAAGGTTCAGGGGTGAAGCTCCCGAATGAAAAAATTCCTTGTAAATGCATATTGTAATTTCATTGTAAATTTGGACCGTTCATTATAAGGTCACAGATCTGATGGTAGAAGTTATGTTAGGGTTTTTTCCCTTAGAAGGAAAACCTCTTTTATGAGGGAAATGTATTGTGGCTATGTATCATGGTGAATATTGTATTCTGAGTGAGGAGACTGTGAGAGAAAGAAGATGAAGTTACAATGGGTGTTTTGTAGGTTATATCCCTTCATTTGCTGGATAATAACAAAAAAAGGACCTCACAATTTCTCTGGTGGACATAGCCCATACTAGGTGAACCATGTATATATGTGTCTCTATTGTATTGTGTATCTTCTGTGTTTTTATTTCCAAATTTTTTTTATTTATTTCTCCACGATCCTATTTTTCTAACAACTGGTATTAGAGAAAAAGGTAACTCGTAGGAAAAGAGGGTTCCTCGTTCGAGTGGAAGCAATGGCGAAAGATGGAAAGTTTAGGGTCAATAAATTTAACGGCCAAAACTACCAATTATGAAAGATGCAGATGGAGGATTATTTAGATCAGAAGGATCTATACAAGACTCTTCCAGATGCACCAAGGTCAAACTATGAACCTAGACAAAAGCCCAAGCCTCATGCTGATGGCATTGCAGGCTCTGCCAATGTGAAATATGCATACTCGGTGACAAGACATTTGAAAGAGTTGTCCCTAAACTAGTGTATAGGAAGGCTAGCTTCGTCTGTGTCCTCCACTCCCACTCAGTCGGTGGATGTACATTCTATGCAATCATTGACCAACCCGAATGGTAACTAGCAACCAGGAGACAATAAAAATAAAGGACATGGTAACCATTGCAGGGGTGGGAAGAATAGTAATAAACCCAAGGACAATGGTAATAATGAGAAGTCAAATAATAATGGTGGTGAGAAAATAAAGAAAGGTGAAAGGTGATGTTTCCCTGCAAGCTTTGTACAGATGATCACCTTACCCACTTATGCCTAAAACTTTTGGAAGCTGCGAGAATTTTATCTCTACCGCCCACTATGCTGAATAATCCTCTTCCACATAATCAACACATGGCCTTGATCTCCTTGAATGTTGTAAATGTAGCGAGTGGAATTCAAAACCCATCAATGCAATAAGGTGACTGTTTATGCATCAATATGTTTAAATACAAGGTTAAAGTAGCCACTTAGTCTCACGATTATAGTTTTCCATAGATTGTACTTGGTCTAGAGTCTCCCCCTCCTATAGAGATGCCCTTATAGATTGAAAAACTAGAGCCCTTGCATCGTATTCTGAAAGGAGTAATCAAGCGATCTACCCACAATACTAATGCTATATCTACCCATAATTACTCTATTGTTGAAGATATGGGTCAAACCCCTTTTGTGATGTCGGCTCAGGAGGTACTCCAGACATTTCCTTCATAAAGGAATGATTTTTTATCTGCATTAGGAGCTCTAGATCCTTGTGGCTCTAAAGTTATCAAGTTTGACGTCATAGATGTGAAGCTTGGCTTGCCTTACCATGTGGAATTCTAAATCCATGTGGGTAACTCAAAGTATACCATCAAACATATTGTTGTTGATGAAGGCACTGCAGCATGTGTGATGTCCCTGGTCTGTTGGAAAGCCCTCGACTCTCCAACCCTTTCTCAGTCTTCTACCATGTTTTCTTATTTTGACGGTCATTCCTTCCACCCTCATGATATTCTTCCTACCTTCCCGATCCAGTTAGGTGGGAAGAAGGTAGATATGGATGTCGAGGTGGTTGATGTACCCCTCGACTATATATTGTTACTAGGATGCAATTGGACTTATGCTATGACTGCAATCATATCGTCTGTCTTCCACACTCTTTTCTTTCCTCACGATGGGAATATCATAACGATTGACCAATTGTCTTTTGCGTACACTAGGCCCAATTCATTTGTTGGATCATCAATCCTTGTAATTGACAATTCTCAGCTGACAAATGAGAATATAGGTGTTGTAATGTATTCATCCCTTATGGGTACCTTCAACTTCATGGCACCGATTCATCATATATATGCCATGTCCAGTAGGCCTTCTTCATCAAAGAGGTTTGTTCCTTTCTGCACTTTGTATTTAACCAATCCTTGGACCTCACCTTCCTTGAATGCATCTCGTGAAGGTAATTCAAATACTAGAATGGACATGCCACTATTGGCAGAAGAGATAGCATATCAGGTTGTTCTTGACTCTTCTGTCGATCTAGATCACGTTACCTCACAGACAGACAAGGAGGATCTTGTTCTAGAGCCTGTGTGGGCCACTTCATCATCTTTTTCATGTGACTAACTCAATGAGAATTTACCTTTGGATGAAGCTATCATAGAGGCCATGAATGCCTCTAACAGACCATGGGATGATATGCATCATCTCTCTTATTTTCTCCCAGAGCTTGTCAAAATCAAACAAGATGATTTTAGATCTACCTTGAGCGAGACAGTCAGTCATGCCATAGTTCAATTTGATATGCACGACATTTATGCCAAAGGAAACATGATGATTATCTCTCCTACTGTCATTATCAATATCTCTCTTATTCCTGGAAATGTTGAGAATGTATACATCGGTGCAGATTGTTTGTTGGAAGAAATTTTGATCTACATCGAGCTCTTCAAAGAATTTTGCGATGTGTTCACTTGGTCATATGAAGAGATGCTAGGAATCGACCCTCAGATTGTCGAACATGATATTAAAACCTACCCAGATGCTAAGCATGTTCAGAAATAACTTAGAACTGTCAATCCTAGGAAGGCCCCTGCTATTAATTTAGAGGTATAAAAACTTCTTAATGTTGGGTTTATCTACCAGATTCCCTTGAATGAATGGGTATCCAATCCAGTTCCTATAAATAAAAATCAAGAAACCATCAGTGTATGCATGGATTTTCGTGACCTAAATAAAGCCTTTCCTAAAGACAACTTCTCTACACCCTTCATTGATCATATTCTCGACAAGTGTGGGGGAAGCAATTTTTTTTTATGGACGGATTTTTAGGGTATAACCAAATTCATATTAAGCTCAAGGACCAACATAAGGCAACATTTATTTTCCCTTGGGGTACTTCTGCATACCAGAAGATGCCTTTTAGCCTTAAGAATTATGGAGAAACCTTCCAACGAGCTATGATCTTCGCATTTCACGATCTCAAGTAAATATTCGAAGCTTATATCGATGATCGCACCGCTCACTCCCATAAGATAGTGGATCACCCTAAACACCTTTGAGTAGTTTTTGAAAGGTGTCACCATTATCGCATCCATTTGAATTCTCATAAATTCATATTTTTCATTAGGTCAGGTCGACTTCTAGGATTTTTAGTCTCTAAGAATAAGATCATGGTAGATTCATTAAAGGTTCAGGAAATACTTTGATTTCCTTCACCGTGCACTATTCGTCAACTTCAGGGTTTACAGGGGAAAGATAAATTTTTACGATGGTTTATAGTGAACTATTCCAATATTAATAAGGGTTTCATGCATCTCTTAATAAAGGACACTCCTTTTATCTGGGATGAGCAAGCCCAAGAATCCTTCGATGCTTTGAAGAAATCCTTGCTATCGACACCTCAGTTGAAGTCTCTAGACTATGATAGATATTACTTTATTTATGTTTCCGTATCCAAAGAGATGATTGGTATGGTGTTGGTTCAGGAGGATGATGAGCTCTGAGAGCACATAATTTACTGTCTTAGTAAAAACTTAGTTGGCCCTGAACTCAAATATTCTCATGTTGAAAAGCTTTATTTGGCTGTCGTTCATGCAACCCAATGATTACGACACTATATATTTCTTTGAAAAACTAATGTGGTTGTCGATGTCAATTCATTTCAATACATCCTTACTAGGCGTATCATAGGGGGAAATTATAATAAATGGATTATCATTCTACAAGAATTCGATCTCAATTTCTCTTCGACGAAGTCCAAAAAGTCACCAGTTTTTGCAGAGTTAATATTTGCCTTCCCCTGGTTAGATGAGGATGTCATTCATGTTGATTCATTTGCAGATGAAATTTTTTTCCTTGTATCATCATTGGACCCATGGTATGGAGATATTTTTATCTATCTTCAAACTTTGAAGTTCCCTCATCATCTCTCGCGAGATGACCGACGACATATATGATACCAAGATAAGAATTACCTTATCATCAATGACACTCTCTATCATTAAGGAGTAGACAATATCCTATGTCGTTGATTAACTCATGAAGAAGATGAGTCTATTCTAAATGACTGCCACAACGAGGCTGGTGGTGGTCATCTATCTGGGCTTGCGAAAACACAAATTTTTTTGTGAGCCAGTTATTTTTGGTTGTCTATTTTTAAATATTGCATCAAAGTGGTTAAGAAGTGTCACCCCTACCAAGTGTTCACTTGAAAAATGCGCTCGCATCCAACTCCTCTCCATCCAGTCGTTACTGTTAGCCCCTTCACCAAGTGGGGGGTAGATTTTGTAAATTGCAACCCAACTTCATTTGGGGGGAATCAACACATTATCCTAGTTGTAGATTAATTTACTAAGTGGTTTGAGGCCATGCCTATAGTTAAATCTGATGGTAAGACTATTTCCTTCTTCATATTCAATCAAATTATATCTAGGTTTGGAATCCTAGGTGAGATTGTCACTGATCATGGCAGACACTTTTACAATGAAATGATGGAAGAATTAGCATCAAAATTGGGGTTTAAACATGGTCATTATTCCCCTTACTACCCCCAGGAAAATGGAAAAGTATAGGTCTTAAAGAAGTCACTCAAGCCCATTTTTCATAAAACTGTCATCCAAAGAAAATTTGACTCGCATATCATGCTTTACCCATCACTTTGGGCATACTAAACCTTAGTTAAAACTTCCACCATTTTTTCTCCTTTCCAGTTAGTACACGGTGTGGAGACGATCGTACCTATTGAATGTAAAATCCCTTCTCTTAGATTGGCATTTGCACACCTACCTGACACTTACGATCTCGAACAATGCCTCATACACCTAGAGAGTCTATATGAGCAGCGTCGAGACACCTCCATGACTATTGAAGCGAGTAAAAGTTTCGTAAAGGTCTAATATAATAAGTCAGTCTATCCTTGACACTACGTTGCGGGTGACTTGGTCCTTCTATATGATAAATACAATGAACCACTAGGGGAATTCAAGTGGAAACCCATGTGGTACAATCCCTATATCATGTGACATGTCTTAGAAAAAGGAGCCTATGAATTAGAAGATTATGAAGGGAACATGCTGGTTAGGCCCAGGAATGGGATCTATTTGAAAATATATTACGCTTAAGCCCCAGGTTGGGGTGTGACTCTTTTTATACTAATGTATTTAGTGTATATATATTTTCCCTTTTTTTTGATCTTCAACTTGCTTATCAAGTTTTCCCTTGGTTGACATATGTCAACGGAGTCGTCAGTCTACTTAGGATTCGCAAATGGGGCCAGTCGTCATACACAGAACTTGGCTTTTGTCGCTTGGGTTATTTACTCAACCAAGGGTCTACTAGTGTCTTCAGGTGGCATTTTCCTAGGGCCGTCCATGTAGTGTCACCTTTCACTACCGAGGCTTTCAAACCTCTCGCTAACCAATCTGTACATGGACTTTTACATAAAACATACATAATTGTGTAATCACATGCGTAACAACAAAGAGATACATTTTAATTCTCAGAAAACATGATAACAGATCCAGTACAGTCATGATAAAATGTGGTAAAAATATAATTAAACACTTATCTTGTGATAGTGGAGAAATACACCAACCAAATGCAGGCCTTCCATGAACCTCCCAGCCATAGACCGCACTGCTCCTCAACTCAACAGTGGGTCACCCCAAAGCTGGGACTGAGCTCCACCCCAGGGCAAGGAATCCTGACTTAGGCTAAGGTTACAGGGAATTCATTCACACACAACCACAAGGAAGAATGCTCTCACAGGAATCTCCCACGCTCACTGCCCACAGACCCTCATTCCCCACATGCCTGTTCCACCCCAGGAGAGTGCACCTTCTCTATCACCTGGACAGTCCTTCGGCTGCCAGTCTCCCTTACCTTAGGTTACAGGAACAGACCGGACTGAAAGTCTCCGGGTTCTGTGGTAGCTACAGGGTTCCTTCCAAGATCTCTCTCCTTCCTCTGCGCACTCTCTCACCTGGAGGGAGTCGCTCACAGGCCATCACACCTCACACAGTCCATAATTGCATGCCACAACAAACACAGGGAAAATGGACACAGGCTTCCCAAGAACCAGTTCAGCAGTCACGGGATGTTCTCACGGTCAAGATTTCAGAACAGGGCTCCATGCACAAGCTCACTCAGCTTTTCTTGGGCAAACATAGACTCTTCCCCAAAATTGACATGGACATTGCATTCGGGGAATGCACACACTGGTTTTCTCTCACAGACAGACTCCACAGCTTTGAACAAGGGTAAACATGCATTCTTCAGCTCCCCCAACACAGACTTCCTCTTTGTAACAGACATACATGAGGTCTCTTGCAGACTGGTTCGTACGGATCCTACTCAGTGCAGTCGGGTCGAATGAATGCTAGATCCCCCTCCCCCACGGTTGTTCCTTTCTATTTTATTTGCATGCGTCAGGGTGGAAATTTGTCACTCTGGGAACTGCATGCGTTTCATCTACATGCCTCTCTATACACGCCTTTCCTTTTTGCTAGGAACTTAGGATAAAATAATATGCACATGGATTTTTAGGAAATAATATTAAAATATTATTCCAGGCCTAAGCTCCCTAGGCTTAGCCTCTAGGCTCAACACTCAGCCCCTTTTCCCACCTTCCAGCCCCTAATCCCTTGCCCACTCTATGGACGCTCAGTCCCCCTTCACTCATTCATTGTGGTCGGTCTGCACTTGGCGGTGTTTATATTTTATTGATTATTCTGCATACATACAAGTACAACAGCAGGATCCTGGCCTTCTACACTTAGGCTCCCTGGCCTAACAAACACATAACCCTACCAGCTTATACAAAACTTGGCTCACCAGCCTATAGAACATGTTTACAATTCATTTCATATATCCTTATTTGCAACGGGGCTCGGCCTTGGGGACACTACAATCCCCCTCCCCTTATTTTTGCACTGTCCTCAGTGCAACTTTACATCGCATCTGCAAGTTCTTTAAAACTTTTAAAAAAGATGCAGGTACTCTGCCCGCATAACATCTGCATGCTCCCATGTCGCTTCCTCAGGACCGTACCAGGTCCACTGGACCTTTACAAGATCTATAGCTCGATTCCAGAGCTGTTTTCTTTTCCTGTCCAATATGCGCATATGATGCACTTGCAGGACACCTTCTGGTATCACCTGAATCACAATCCAATCGATAACATGATTAGCATCAGGTACATATTTCTTAAGTAGTGAAACATGAAACACATTATGTACAGTCATAGATGCAGGTAATGCAAGCATGTATGCAACCGGCCCAATCCTTTCTAGGATCTCAAATGGCCCACAAAATCTTGCTGCCAACTTGGTGCAACTTCCCAATTTCAGGGAACTCCTATTAGTTTTCACTTTCAAGAAAACATGGTCACCCACTTTGAATTCTCTATGGGTTCTATTACTATCTATGTAACGTTTCTACCTATCCTAGGCAACTTTCAGATTCTGTTTGATTTTTATCATCTGATCTTCCATCCCTTTGAGTAGTTCGGGTCCTACTACTACCCTATTAGCTGGATTATCCCAACTCACTGAAGTGTTGCACTTTATTCCATAAAGTGCTTCGAATGGGCTCATCTTCAGTGATGCATGATACCCATTGTACCCGCCTTGGGTATCATGGGTATCATGGGTATCTGTTGCTCTGTGGGTGGTTTTCAGTGGAATAAAATGGGCAGCTTTAGTAAGCTTGTCCACCACCACCATGATTGAATCATGCTGCTTGCTTGTTCTGGGCAATCCTGTGATAAAATCCATTGTTACCACGTCCCATTTCCATTCAGAAATAGGTAAAGGCTGCAACAACCCTACTGGGTGCCTATGCTCCGACTTAACCTTTTGGCACTCCATACATCTGGCGATGTATTCAGCGATTTCTTTCTTCAAACCCGGCCAAAAATAATGGCTTTTGACTGCTGCCACAG
The DNA here is from genome assembly GCA_009831015.1 of Picea engelmannii. Classification (NCBI taxonomy): domain Eukaryota; kingdom Viridiplantae; phylum Streptophyta; class Pinopsida; order Pinales; family Pinaceae; genus Picea; species Picea engelmannii. The sequence continues at coordinate 1,068,787 of ML777185.1, forward strand.
TCTTTTGATATCCAGGATGTCCACCATAAGCCATGTTATGCATCTCCTTTAGAATTGCCAGCTTCAATTCTCGGTCATTAGGTACATACACTCTGTTTTTATATGGAAGTAAACCACTAGTTCCCAAAGTGTAACTTTCCTGGGTCTGTGGTCTCTCACGCTGTTGTAGCTTTGCTACAAGATTTTTGTACTGCAAATCCACATTTGCAGCTTCCAAAATTCTGTCTTTCATCTCAGTCTGGTACATGCTAATGGTTGTAGCATGTAATTCGTGCACTTTTCTGTTGAGTGTATCAGCCACCTTATTTTCTTTCCCTTTGATATGCTTGATATCAAAGTCATATTCACACAGAAATTCCAACCATCTAATTTGCCTAGCATTTAAGGTTGGTTGATCAAATAAATATTTCAAACTGTTGTGGTCTGTTCTTAATTCGAATTTATTGCCCATGAGGTAATGTCTCCATTTCCTCAATGCATGGACAACTGCTTCCATCTCTAAATCATGAGTGGCATAATTCTTTTCATGCTCTTTCAGCTTTCGGGATTCATAACAAATTACAGATCCCTCTTGGATGAGAACTCCTCCCAGCCCTTCCTTACATGCATCCATGCACACTATGTAATCCTTACTTGGGTCAACAATCTTTAGGATTGGAGCACTAGTGAGTAGCTACTTCAATTGCTGGAAGCTGCTCTCACATTGTTCAGTCCATTGGAACTTCTTCTCCTTCCTTTGCAAGGAAGTGATAGCATGAGCTATCCTTGAAAATTCGGCTATGAACCTCCTATAATAACCTGCCAAACCCATAAAGGATCTAACTTATGTCACATTTCTTGGTGCTGGCCACTCTTGAATGGCTTGTACCTTCTCAGGATCCACAACGATCCCCTCTTCAGAAATAATGTGTCCCAGATAATGGATCTGCTTTTGGTAAAATGAGCACTTGCTCACTTTTGCGTAAAGCTGGTGTTCTCTCAACACCTATAGCACCATTCTAAGATATTGTTCATGTTCTTCCTCTATCTTGGAGTACACCAAGATATCATCCAAGAAGACTATGACGAACTTGTCCAAATAATTTCTGAACACTCCATTCATTAAGCACATGAAGACAGCAGGCGCGTTGGACAGTCCAAACGGCACCACAGTGAACTCATAATGACCATACCTTGTTATGAAGGCAGTCTTGTTGATGTCCTCATCCCTTATTCTCACTTGGTGATATCCAGATCGAAGATCTATTTTCGAAAATATTTTCGCATCCTTCAACTGATAAAAAAGATCACCAATTCTTGGCAGAGGATATTTGTTCTTGACAGTGACTTTATTCAACTGCCGAAAGTCAATGCACAGCCTCAGCATTCCATCTTTCTTCTTCACAAATAGGACCAGGGCTCCCCACGGTGACACACTGGGACGAATGTACCCTTTCGTTAGTATCTCTTCAAGCTGCAGTTGCAACTCTTTCAGCTCTGGTGTGCTCATTCTATAACGAGCCTTTTAAATTGGAGCTGCTCCCGTCATCAGATTTATAGAAAAATCGATGTCCCTCTTCAGAGGTAGTCTAGGCACCTCCTGAAAGACGTCCTCAAACTCTTTGAGTACCCTGTGGTCTTCCATATTCGAGACCATATTTTGGAATACTTCTTCCACCTGGGCTGCAAATAAATTACAACCTTTCCAGTAACATTTCTTCAGCTACATGGATGAGATTTCTCTAACAGCCACAACTCTATGAATTCCTTGAACTATTACCTAATTTCCCTATTCATCCAGACATGTGAATCTCTTGTTACGACAATCTAGAAGGGCATGATGCTGGTCCAACCAGTCCATCCCAATTAAGCAATCATATGAACCTAAAGGCAGAATGTTCAATTCAGCCTTAGTGCTTATTTCTTTCATGTCCACTGAGCAGGACTTAACCAATTTAGTGACCTTCCTCTTGGTCCCTGTGGCTAATTGTACTAACCAAGACTTCTCATGTTTGCTTCTCATTAGATGAAAACTTTACACCACTCTAGGATCTACATAACTATGGCTAGCCCCTGAATCAATTAAAATAACAAGGGGTCAGTTGTTGATCATACCTTCCACTTCAATCATGTGTGATTGAAATTATGCTTGCTTGTTGTCCAGGGCTGCGTAGATCCTCGACATTCTACTGCCCATATCCTCCACTGTTTCAGCTTGCTGAACAGTATGGACAGTTCTTGCTTTGTCTTTCCTATGGGGGCAATCTCTGTACCCATGATTCCCTTTACAGCCCCAACACTCCATGGGTGGAGGTATTGGCATATGCTCACTCCCTTCAACTTTCCTGGGCTCTTTAAAAGATGACTGTCCCCAAGGACTATTTCTGAAAAAGGAAGGCTTGCTTCCCTTCTGCCTCTGTTCTTTCTTAAACCTCTTCTGGTCATTCCAAGCCTTTCGAAAGGGAGGCTTTTCCCTTTGTTGTTCATATAGGCATTTCACCCTTCTTATGGTTTCTTCCATGGTCTTAGGATCATCATATTGAATCTTGTCACCAATGGAAGATGGCAATCCACTCAGATACCTCTGAATCTTCACAACCTCATCTTTGATGAATGGAACATACCTCAGTAGTTCCAGAAAACTTCGTTCATACTCATCAATAGTCATACTTCCCAACTTGAGTTCGAAGAACTCCTTCATCTTTCTATCATAGTATCTTTTAGTCAGATATTTCTTCTCGAAATATCTCTTAAATTCCTTCTACGTGACCTCTTTCTCTTTGATGTGCTTCACCTACACAAACTGATCCCACCACATGGATGCTTTTCCTTTCAACTGGTACATTGCAATTCTTCCCTCTGTATGGGCAGAATAATTCTGCAGTTGAAAGTACTTCTTCATGCCAAGTAACCAGGTCTCGGCATCTTCCTCCTTCTTATGCTCTCCATCGAATGTTGGAGGCTTAATTGTGTTCATCTCTCCCTTCAGTTCTTCCTTTCCATATTTTTGATGTTTTTTGGTAGGGGACGGGCTCAAACTGCTGTGTGTCTCCCTGTCCGAATGTTTTTGGGAGAGACTGTGATGTCGGCTACCACTCCTCGATCTACTTCTTCTCCCAAGATTTCTGTGACTCTCTGTCGTACCTGAGTCTCTTCCCCTCTCAAGTTTCTTCTCTATTCTTTCCAGGCTCTTCAGGAATCTCAAGTTTAATTACCCTTGCCGATCCCTGACTTTCATGAGCTTTCAACTATCATCTCGGCGCTCCTTGGCCTCTCTTTGCAGCCCTTCAATGATTTTCATCATATGTCCTTCCTTATCCATCTCTTTTCCATGCCCATTAGAGTTCGATCCTTTGACTCCCAGGTTAACATCCTTTCCTTCTCATTCATCTTCTATTTCAGGGGTAAACTGCACTTTTCCCCACTCCATACTTGGTGCTGGAATTCAGAGCTCTGTTGAACTCTACACATGCACTGTGCAATTCAATTGTCAGGCCATTAAACCTTCACGAACAACCACAATATTTATAAACCAGTTTGGACAAAATAAAATGCATTTTGTTTTAAACAAGTTTCTTGAACTGGAAATATTATGTATCTCTCCCATTTCTTTGCATTTAAAGCAATTTCCAATAGTTCTGGCACTCATCAGTCTTCTGCAATATAATGCACAGATGATTCGAATTTGTCGAGCCTTCATCTCTTGACAATTCATCATATTTCATAACCATCGATGTTTAATAAGGTGTTTCAATTTCACGAATTGTCTAAGCTCTGTTCAGCTCTATATTTTCCGGTGTTCGTAACTTCAGTTTTCAGTATTTTGGGACTTTTGAAACCTTGAGTTTCGGGGTTTCAGAGTTTTGGTATGGGAGAACTCCCATTTCACTCTCCTTCCGCACCCCCGAATTCCGAAATTCTGATTTACCTTATTCTACAGCTCCACAACATAGCTGTCGCCCTCAACCGTAGTGGTACGTGGTGTGTTTCAGAGGATCCTCGTCACCTTCGGTGACATCATTAGGGTCCCACCACTCTTGTCTTGTATCCCTACTCGTGGGCACATGGTACTCTTCATGCATCTACATGGCACATCTCCTGATTGAAGCTTCGGGTGTTGGGGTTTCGTGATCCCCGACGACATGAGTTCCTGTCCTCCCAAACTCCCGATCCCTGATTTGCCGATGCGCCTTTGCCTTAGCCCCCAGCTATGCATAGGTCCATGTGACCGCCTCTCATAAGACCACAGTCTTTTACTCTTATTAGGGTTTCAAACTTTCCACTGCCGAAACACTTACATCCTCAGGGTTCACGATTCCCCGAACCCCGATTTCCGATACACCGATGCAGTGCGCCACCTGTTCCCCCTGTTGGCAGCTATGGCCCACACTCCTTTGACAATCGAGAAATCGCGTTTTGCGATATTGAAACCTCAACTGCACTTGTTCCCGGAACTTACAAAGTTCCGAACCCCGATGTGGGGTGACATCTGTCCTCCTCGCAATTGTTGGAGACTATTTGGAAGTCGCGTTTCAGAGTTTCGTAACCCCCGCTACTGCAATCTTCTCGTCATCAAGAACCACGATACGTCAATCTCTAATGCTTGTTGGAATTGACTCTACCATGTCACTGTCCCCTCGTCACCCTTTCAGACATCGTGAGATCGTGATTCCTGATGCGATGATTTCTATGTCTCCAGAGTCCACGCAGTGTCAAACCCTGACTCCTCTCGGATCTTCTGACGCGTGTCCACCTGAGATTCATGGCTATGATTTCTTCGGTGTTTCGAGACTCACAAGGTCTCGGTTCTCTTGACTTCTAAAACCCTGATGACTCCAATATCTCGATGCCTCTCCAGGACTTCTCCTCTACCCATGAGGACTTAAACCCTGTGCAACTTCTGTCAACTCGAACGGTTGACGGGTAATCCCACAGTGATCTTATGACTCACGATCCTCCCGAGTTTAAACTCCTGGTGTGGCCGTAACCTCTTGTGCAGTATCCAAAGGCTTTAAACCTTGTGTACATTCTCCAGATCTGACGGTTACAAGGGTTCACCGTCCCTCCCAAACAGATCCTACGGTTCTAACACCACTAGCGTGGAGTCCTCTCTCCTTGTGGACTCATACCACACTGGCTGCGGTTTCATAACACCTCCATACCTCCTGAGCTTTAAGAGAAACTCGTCAAGTATCTCCTTGACGCTTCGGAGCAACACAGGGTCTGAAATTGGCCATTCCAGACCCAATTTCCCTTCGCATTCTTGGTCCAAAGACCACTCCACTGGCTCATCAAGGCTCAGTGTCGAAACCTTGGCTCTAATACCAACTTGTAGTGTCACCTTTCACTACCGAGGCTTTCAAACCTCTCGCTAACCAATATGTACATGGACTTTTACATAAAACATACAGAATTGTGTAATCACATGCGTAACAATAAAGAGATACATTTTAATTCTCAGAATAAACATATAGTTAATGTTATAATTAGACAATCCATAGCTTCAACAGTAATTCATTTACATAGTAGAAAACATGATAACAGATCCAGTACAGTCATGATAAAATGTGGTAAAAATATAATTAAACACTTACCTTGTGACAGTGGAGAAATCCACCAACCAAATGCAGGCCTTCCACGAACCTCCCAACCGTAGACTGCACTTCTCCTCAACTCAACAGTGGGTCACCCCTGAGCTGGGACTGAGCTCCAACCCAGGGAAAGGAATCTAGACTCAGGCTGAGGTTATATGGAATTCAGTCACACACAACCACAAGGAAGAATGCTCTCACAAGAAAATCCCACGCTCACTGCCCACAGACCCTCATTCCCCACATGCCTGTTCCACCCTAGGAGAGTGCACCTTCTCTGTCACCTGGACAGTCCTTTGGCTGCCAGTCTCCCTTACCTTGGGTTACAGGAACAGACTGGACCAGAAGTCTCTGGGTTCTATGGCAGCTACAGTGTTCCTTCCAAGAGCTCTCTCCTTCCTCTGCACACTCTCTCACCTGGAGGGAGTCGCTCACAGGCCATCACGCATCACGCAGTCCAGAACTGTGTGCCACAACAAACACAGGGAAAATAGACACAGGCTTCCCAAGAATTGGTTCAACAGTCACGGGATGTTCTCACGGTCAAGATTTCAGAACAGGGATCCATGCACAAGCTCGCTCAACTTTTCTTGGGCAAACAAAGACTCTTCCCCAAAATTGACATGGACATTGCGTTCAGGGAATGCACACACTGGTTTTCTCTCATAGACAGACTCCATAGCTCTGAACAAGGGTAAACACGCATTCTTCAGCCCCCCCAACATAGGATTCCTCTCTATAACAGACATACATGAGGTCTCTTGCAGACTGGTTCGTATGGCTCCTGCTCAGGGCAGTCGGGTCGAATGAATGCCAGATCCTCCTCCCCAATGACTGTTCCTTTCTATTTTATTTACATGCATTAGGGTGGACATTTGTCACTCTAGGAACTGCATGCATTTCATCTGCATGCCTCCCTGTACACGCCTTTCCTTTTTGCTAGGAACTTAGGATAAAATAATATGCACATGGATTTTTAGGAAATAATATTAAAATATTATTCCAGGCCTAAGCCCCCTAGGCTTAGCCTCTAGGCTCAACACTCAGCCCCTTTTCCCACCTTCCAGCCCCTAATCCCTTGCCCACTCTGTGGACGCTTAGTCCCCCTTCACTCATTCATCGTGGTCGGTCTGCACCTGGCGGTATTTATATTTTATTGATTATTCTGCATACATACAAGTACAACAGCAGGCTCCTGGCCTTCTACACTTAGGCTCCCTGGCCTAACAAACACATAACCCTACTAGCTTATACAAAACTCGGCTCACCAGCCTATAGAACATGTTTACAATTCATTTCATATATCCTGATTTGCAACGGGGCTCAGCCTTGGGGACACTACACTCCATGAATAATGTGGCCGAGTATAAAGATGCTATAGAAATTTTATGCGATGCCATTTCACATGGTATTCACTTGTTAGAAGTGCGCCTGGACTCCCAGTTAGTAGTATGTAAGTTGAAGGAAGTTACCATGTGGCAGACCCTACTCTGCTTCGATGATTCTTACGGGTACAACTTTTAGAATGATATTTTGATTTTATTACTTATCATCACATACCTACAAGTTCTAATTATGTATCTGATGGATATGATAATTGTTTTTAGATTGGAATTTGTCACATAACTAAAGAAAAAACGCTTTCATCAATGTACACATTGTAACATAAGTAAAGCCAAAGATCAATGTTTTTATATATATTTCATATCTCCAAAAAATATGATGTTATAGTACAAAATTGGGGTTGACACCCTCAAAGTACATATACATTCGATTATACAATAGTCACGACATCTACGCTTGTGGCATTGGATGTGTGTTATGATAGAATACTATGGAATTTTCTAGATGCTGAAAGAGTCATACCCAAGCATGGGGCACACCTACCACCTGCCACTACATCACCTCTGATAGATCCTCCACCTGAACCATTGGAATCCTCTGCATCAAACAAGAAAGATTTCCCTGCACATTTTGAAGCACTCTATCAACATCCCCTATCACTGCCTCATCCCCTTGGTGCCTCTGTCAGTTTCGTGGAAGTTTGTCTGAACATTCTTGGACCCACGTCTGCGTCACATAGATGTTTTTTTAGTACTTGAGATCATCCAAAAAAAAATAATTCTTATGCAAAAATATAAAAAATGAAATATTCAAAAAAAATTCACATACGTATGTCTCTGTAGGTGGAACCTGGTGGTAAGGACATGTCCACATCTCCTCTGAAGTCAATCCCTACATAAAGGTAATCCTTTATATCCATCACCTACCGACTCCACCAGAAGAAAAACTCATCATTGTAGGGTGTTGGCACCCTACCACCCCCCTGTCACCTCATCACCTCAGTCCATCATGCCATGGATGGATCATGAGGTCCATGCAGAGCAATATCAACTCTAGGGCCCAAGCCTAGAACCCGCTCGAAGAAAAAACTACAAAGGATAGACGCGAACCCGAAGTTCCTCTTTCTACCTAGTTTGTAGTATATTAGTTGACTCTTCATGTTCACAAGTAGTGAGGTGCACCCATCATAAACCATGGGTCAAAAGCACTCCACTGAATAGAATATAAGTGGCCTCGATGCCTGGTGCAAAGAGGCTGACCCTGTGATCCATGTAAAAACTAGGACCACAATCTTGAGACTCACATTGTTGATCGCTTTGATTGGGAGTTGGCTCCCTACCTTCTCGATCCCCACAATGCAATAAGAGGATATGTAATTCTCTATGTTCATGCCACTCCTAGATCCTAGTTATTTGAGGTTGACCACCTCACCCTGGTGCGACAATCTCGTTAAGAAGTAGATTTCCTCAACTTCAATAATTAATGGTTTTCCATCAAGGTTGAAGGTCTCAATATTTGGATCCCAGTAGTTCACAAGCAGCTGAAGCAGTCTCAATTTATCCCTCATACCTTTTAGAGCCCAAAACTTGTATATCCCACATCTTTTTAAGGCCATCCAAGACCCTGGATCTCTCTCCACTACAACATCCACCTCTTCATTCTCTCTTTCTCTCCACTCTAGCACCATCATCCAAGATTCAAACCATTTTTTGAGTTAGCAACATTTAAAAAACCTTATCCACGGACATGTACGTGATCTACAGTGTACAAAGTCCCATATAGGGCCTCTGATATGCTGGATAATTTTCAAACCGTAGTGTATAGGTATGCATATATGCGACCCGATGATATGTATCCCACATATACCTTAGTTTCTAAGTTGCACCCCAAAAACCTTAAAAAAGGAGGCCTAATTACAAATTTTAATCCACTAGAAAGAAAGAGGGGAGAAAGATGAATTACCTGTTCCAAACGGTTGTCAATTTTGTCGCTCGTAGCTCCCGCAATCAGCAGTTGAAATTTGCAGACAATTTGGTCCAAAATACACTATTTGGGTAAAAATCACAAATCGTATAGTAAAATTGGTTTTTTTTACTATTTATAGAAAATATTTACCCACTTTACATAGTTTTGTACAATATTTTTGCCTATTGGACTAGTACGATAGTGGATGGAGTTGGTTTTGGTGTTTTTATCCAGGGATTCTTGCATTTTTTCAGCACCATGTTGCTCATTCATAACTTTGGACATGTATTTTCGTTACACAACATATAGGATAAGTACCCAATCCATCATGCACACTTGCATCATCTTATGAATTCACCTCATATGCCTTAGGTATGAACCCATTTAATCCCAACAAAAAACCTCTTATCTGCAATTAGAAGTGTGGTTATCGAATGGTACAAACTTACCAAACATGGGTACGCTAGTTAGATCCCTTGCTTCATTCGGTGCCCATGCATAGATTTTTGTCTATAGGATTGTGAGTCCCTTATAGATAATACATGACTTTATGTTTGAACCTCATTTATTACTCATAAACATGCTGACCTATACTTAGAGGAATCCCAATGAGTCTGATTTAAGCTCTTTTTTGACTCTCTAAAAAAGTGAAAAGATTGTCGAGTGAACTTGTCTCTTTCACACTCCTAAATTGGATTTGAAAGGACATCTATTTGGTGCAAGTTTACCCCTTTTTCAAGCCAAGTAAACTAAGATTACAAAAAATGACATTTTTTGGTGTTAAGATGTAATTGCATCTCATTCTCTTACTTGCAGTACTGAGCCTATTGTCGGTTCCCACTTGTGCATTATAATCCTATCACCTCATAAATTTGCATCACAAGACAAGAAGAGCCTATTTATCTCCTTTGCAACTTGACACCCTATACCCAAGAGGAAACATTCCCCCGAGTGTCCATCTCCCACATGCACCTCCTTGCATTGAGCATAGGTATGTTCCATTGCTGGAACTAGTTGATTACTTGTGACACTTGTTTCCTCCTTTGTATCATAGCTTTCATTTAACTATGAAAAAACAAAAAAAGATGGGTGTGAAAATAATATTATCTTATATTGGTAGTAGTCATGTCACCTTTAAATAAAGCACAATTTTTTTGAGTCCACTTGTCATGAAAATTTTGGGTTTAGCATGACCTTAGGAAGTTGAGCTCGTTACATAGAGTTTACTCCCCCGACTGGTTATTCTTCCACTCCCTATGGAGAGTTTGATTGATGCCTCCTGCATCTCAAAGTTTCATCATTGAGTCTATGCTGCCAGAGTCTTCCATATGACTCGTGCTCTAGTTCAAACTATGTCTATCAACCTGTGTCAACCATTCTTTAGAAATATTGACTTTTCATGTTGTCCATACCCTCAATGCATCTCAAAATTACATGAAACTATAGTCCTATCATGCACCCTGGTCCTACTTTCATCATTGGTAGGTAACCTTGAACCTAGCAGTCAAATTTTCACCATTAGTCACTGACTGGGTGGTTTCCTTGCTTTTGTAAACAATTTTCCTTATTAGATGTTATTCAAAGGGTCTTTTTCGTGTACTGCTTACATCTGGAAAACGCGAAAGATGCATAGTGTCATTGGTTTGTGAACATGTTCTTCATTCGATTTCCTCCAAATCATCAAGCTCCTACTTTGTACCTCATGTTGAATGATGAGAGATGGCTCAATGCTATCCTTTCAGCAGGTCTCCTTCCATCGACTTCAACTCATCTATTATGAAAATGAGACCTAGAGTCCTATGAGTACCTAGAGGCTTTCAGCCATTAGTGGAAGGTTATATCACCATCGATAGTTGGGAATACATTAATGTCTCCTAATCAATGGATTCTTCAAGTGTTTGACCCCGACACCTTTATTCACACTTGTAAGAATGTACTCGGTGCCTTGATACCTACTTTCATTATCGGTAGGTTGTATCGTGTTTGTTAATGGTATACCTTAATGAACAGTAAGCAAACAAACTCTCATTGTGTTCAACCTCAACTCATTTATTCACACGACGTAGACTTGCACCTTTGGTGGAACGTGTAGAATACTTGAAGACATTAGTTCATAGTCGCATCTTTCCTGAGCTGTTGCTATCTTTCACTAGACCAATACCTATGTGACTTCAATGATCATGGGGGATCTGATTGTACTGCAATGTATACAAATATCTTCAGATTGACTTTTAGACTAGTTTTACTGGGCCTTTTTCGTGACTATGACATCCTTTGGATTGTAGCCACCTTTGTATTGCCTACTCATGGCCATGAATAGTTGTTTGGTATATTTTCACATGGATCTATAGTGTAATTCAAATTGGCAGCCATGTGCGCAAAGTCAGTACAGATTGTAATATTCTCATGAGCAACTTGTTCGTCCAACTGAGTCTCCATTACTCCACTTCTGTGTATTATAATGTATTTTGACCATCGAAGATACTCCTCTGACCTCACACATTAGGGGGAATCTGTTATAGAAATATTTTCCTCACCCTACACAAAGTTGCTCATAAGGCCTTTTTCCATTTCCCTATGCAGACTTGAAGTCTCTTTTTGCAAATACAAGAGATAAAAACAATATTTTTCCACATATATGTTCCCTAACTATTATAGAACATGTGTATATGTAGGTTTCACGACTAAATCTCGTGCACATTGGGTTTTGTGCCAAAAATTAAAAAATAGTGTCGCGTTTCCATGTCATGTGACGGGATCCATGATCCTTGACCTTCCATATAATGGAAATGTTCTGAATTTTCCCTTCAGTTACACTTGAAGGCTATAAATGGGCCATATCTGAGCTATGGAAAAGAGGATAATAATTCGACTTCGAGAGAAAATTTACTCTGGAGAAATTATTCACTTCATATTGAGTCTGCATCCCTTTGTTCTTTTAATTATGAACACATTGTTCAGCCCCCAAGCTCTTGCCTACTTGATTGAGAACCTCATTGTATCTCTTATATGAGATTGTCTTTGCTGGAGGATTGAAGTGGTGGAGGCCTAACTGGAAGGGACTTATTTTATCGGTTCCTAACCGTGTCGACACAAAAGTTTGTAATTCATTCACTTTTGCTGATTACATTTTAATAGAAATAATCTGTTCTCATCCAATTAATATCTTGCAAATATTTGAACTGTTATTCCATGGGAGTATGTATTATGAATGTTTATGGATTATTCTATTGAATGTGTTAACTTTATATATTATCACCATATTCTTGCATTTCTTGGTTGTTGAGGACAAGTTGGAGGTGTATTTCTTTAATTCAAGTGCTCAATGGTGGACTTCATCTAACATTTGGATGAGGTAGGCTCTTTATCTTGTCTCATTAGCATATTTTCTTATATAGCATATCTGAGATTAGAGTTGATTTATGCAGTCATTTACGTCTATTGTGGTTTACCCTATCCATATAGATATTTTCCTCGTAACAAAATGAGAGCCAAATTTTAAAGGTGTGGAACTTTTGATCTTGAGAGAAACTTTGGAATACCTGTGTGTGCATAAAAGGGCTAGAGGAAAGAAGTCTTGGAAGAATGGCGCCATCATCCATATGTAAGTTTTCACTTATGATGAATAAACTTGGCATGTTCCTTTCAATTGTTGTTTGTGCATTATTCTAATGTTTATGTCAAATCTAGCTTAGATAGATTAGTCTTTTCCTAATGAGATCTAGTAGAGGTAGATTTGTTTTTCTCCTATTCTTGTAGGTTCCTTTGATCATCAAGAATCTTGGAGTAGCGAGGTCGAGGTTTGGAGCAACGAGGACAAATGTCATGATTAAGGTTATTCTAAATCCCTCCTTCTATCTATAGTATTAAAATATTTATCTAAAAGAAAGTCATAAACCACTTGTTTCAAATATGTCTTAGGTTATGTTTTTAGTCTAAGGATAATTCAACCTGTCCATAGGGTGAATTTCTCACAACAAGAGGAGGAATATGTTTCCCCTATGGAAGAGATACCCCAACCAGTTGATCTTATTCTACCCTATGATCCACTAGAAGTTGAATTGATGACTTCATTGGATGCCCTCACTTGATTCTCTGCCCCCCAAACCCTCAAGGTAATTGATTACATTAAGCATAAAAAATTCAGTATCCTTGTTGATAGTGGAAGCACCCATAGTTTTATTCATCACCTCATTTCCCAAGAATTCAATTGCTATATATGTGAAATCAATAATTTTTAAATCATAATTTCCAATGTTGGTTCCATGAAATGTGGGGTCAAACATTGTGAATATGTGCACCTCCAAATTGGTCAATACCACCTAAAATATCATATGTTTACTATTGACATGGGTGGTTGTGACATTGTGCTCGATGCAGAATGGTTATGCACTCTCAATCCGATTCTCATGTATTTTAAGGAATTAACCATGCAATTCAAATAGGAGGTACACCAGTATAAGTTTCAAGCCATCAAATTAGGATCCCCTGAGATCATCATTTCCCTTTGAATGGAAAATATACTCAAAAAAGGTCATTCTTTCATTATTTCCCAACTCAATTCTAGTCAAGCAGTTGAGACAACCTTTGTGCATCCCAAAATCTAATTTATACTCTCCTGACACCAAGCTATTTTTACCACTCCCCATCAAATTCCCCTTTCTTGTGGCATCCATGATCATGCCATTCCTCCTGAGATGGGAATTCTTCCTCCCAATGTTCACCCTTATCATCATCCCTTTTCCTAGAAGAATGAAATTAAGAAAATTGTTCAAGAATTGATTGAAGCGGGTGTTATCCATCCTAGTACTATCCCCTATTCTTATCCTATGGTTATGGTACGCAAGAAAGAAGGAACTTTTCATATGTGTCCCATTTTTGCACCCTCAACAAACTTACAATCAAAGAAAAAATTGGCATTCATGTCATTGATGACCTATTGGATGAATTGAGTGGTGCTCAATACTTTACCAAATTTGATTTATGTTATGGGTACCACCAGATACATATAAAAGAGGAATAAATTCCCAAGACTCCATTTTTAACTTTTGAGGGTCATTATGAGTTCTTGGTCATGCCTTTTGGCTTTTGTAATTCCCCCACCAATTTTCAAACTATCATGAGTCATTTATTTGGTCCTTTCCTCCATCATTTTTTTATTTGTATTTGTTGATATTCTCATCTAAAGTAAAACTTGGCAACCCCATCTCACCCATGTGGATCAGGTTCTAGATCTATTCTCTTAGCACAAATGTTTCCTTAAATAGTCTAAATTTTTCTTTGGAGCCTTGGAAGTGGATCACTTGGGTCATATTATCGACAAGGATGGCCTATGGGTGGATCCTAATAAAATTAAATCTATGAAGGACTGGCCTCACCGTAAAAATATTAAGAGCTTGCATGGTTTTTGTTAGCCCTTGGTTATGGAAGAAAGCGAATATTACAGAAGAAAAGGTGAAATGAAAACTACGTTAAAGGAAGGTTGACTGAGATCAAGTTGAAGTGGTTAAAGAAGAAGAAAAGATGGAGCGAATCCCAAGAGAGAAAGTTGTTCGACGAGGAGATTGAGGAAAAAATATCAGCAAGGAAGATGGATCGTAGACAACTCAGAAAGCGGAAAAATCCATCGATAGATGCTTTGGAGAACCTCACGGGAAGGAAGGAAAGATAGGCTAGTGAAGCCATGAAAATGTGGGTCAAGTTGACCTAAGGTTTTAGACACCTAGGATTTTGGTATCTAGGGTTTAAACACCTAGGATTCAGCCTAAGGTTATCGGTGAGCTATTTTAATGTATAAATAAAGGTCAAGAGGACCTGATAGGGTTTGAATTTGTGTGATGATGAGTGATTGTTGTTACTTCTTAGGGAGAAGTATTGTGTGGTGAGAGAATTCTATAAAGTAAGATCTTCCACTGGGTGTGAAGATTGACCCTGCAATTGAGTGCGCGGGGAAAGGATATAGAGAGAAGAGACAAAGAGAGAGATCTGCAAGCTAAGAGAGCAGAGAGAAATATAATATTTCACCTAATATATTATAAAGCAAAGTTCTGTGGATGTAGCGCTAGGGAGAGGGTGAACCACATATATCATGTTGGTGTGTGTGATTGGTGTTGTGTTCTTTGCTCTGTTACTCTGATGATGCATTAGTATGTTATATCTGATATATAACTGTGTGAAGTAGGTTTATGTTTGGAATGAATAATCTGATCTCCATGTGTGGTTGCCTTGATTCCACTTGCATTTCCTCTAGTTCTAGACACTTGTGTCCTACAACCCCCTATTGCTACTTCGGGTGAGACTGCATCTTCTTTGCAGGTGTTTCCGAAAGGGCTAGTAGTTAGGGCTTGTTGGTGTGCTATTAGAGTTGAACCATGGGTCTATCCCTGTGCCAACAAATGGTTCTGTTGCTAGGATCGAGATCTTCTTGAGGTGATTTCAAGGTGGTTTCCATTGAAGACAGAGATTCAGAAGTGGATAGAAGAAAAAGAGAAGGACTTCACAAAAGCTCAGAATAAGAACCTTAATATCAGCACAAAAGACTAGTTGGGAAGGTATATCTTTACTGATATACATGAGATTTTATTTGGAGGAATTCATAAGGAGTTATATGAGTAGCTGGACAGATTAGCAAATACCCAGTTTGAGATCATATCTAGACCACCTGTGGTTTGGACATCGGTGTTGATCAAGAAGGTTAAGAGATTTGATAACGTTGTATTGAGAGTAGTAGATCACTGGTTTGATAGTACCATTGGAGGGTATATCATCGAGTTTTCTATTGACATAGTAGAATCATATATCCAAGAAGATAGATATTTCTTTAAAGGACCTAGAGGAAAACTCTTACACTTCTTGAAGTTGAAGATCAAAATGTTATTGCATGAAAAGAACATCTTGAAGATACAGTAGTGGATCAGACTGAAAAAGATAATGTTCAGGAATTTAGGCAGTGACAATGACACATAGATTAGACACATGCACAGTGGGAGGACCTTCAAAGAAGTTCCTCTGGTGAACTTGTTTGAGCAGAGTCATGAACTAGCACAAGAAGAAGGGTTCTACAGTGGAGAAGAAGAAGAGTTTCTCAATGAGGAACATTCTGAGTTCGCTAGGTGACGCAGCCCGCGCTCGCAAGCACACCCACTCACACGATATTCTTCTTTCACGTGGCCCAAAGAACTTTACATTCCTCTATTTCCCTATCGAGAAATCTACACCCACATAACTCTTCATGCCATCCCCTCTCTTTACTTATCAAGGAATCGGACTTTGCGACTTCACGAGGTCAGTGGTCGAGCGCCGGTGTTTCGAGTCCCCGAAACCCGATGCAAGTCAACGTTGACCTTTCCTTTATCCTGTCGGGACTTCTCCTATCGTGATTTTGCCACTCGTGATATCAAACAACTCACCTTACCGACTCTTGACTCCCGATATGCTGAAACCTCGATGCACGTGCAAGTTGACTATTCAACGCTTCACCTCATCGACAATTCGGGGTTCACAAAATCGCAAATCCTAATGCATATGTTTCAAGCCTTCCAGCCATGAAACCCAGATATGAAGTGCCACCTGTCCACATCACCAACTCTTGTGGCCCCACACTATTCTCGTCCCCGTTGGGATATCGCGTATCGCAATATCGCGATTCCTGTTGCTATGTTCACGGAGTCTCAACCCATGAAACCCCGATGTGCGAAACCACGCATAAATCCAATGGTCCTTGTGACTTGGATCTACGGTTCTGCCCCTCTTGAGCTTTGAACTGTTGAGAATACTCTTCCATATCTCCCTTACACCTCCGTGAGATCTAACAGCCAATGGGGTGTCATGAATCCTCCTCGGAGAATACCGACCGTCCGTTCCTCCTTGAGAAATCTGCGAAATGATCAAGTGTTCCTCCGCCAACTCGTCTACCTTCACGCAGACTTACAACGCTTCTTACAGAATTTCAGTCACAACTTCCCTACACTGTCCTTCAACAAATCAAAGGCATAGCCTTCCTGAGCTTTTATAAAATACCCTTGCACGCACTCCTTGCGGAAACCTTCAAACATGTCTAAGTGCTTGAACCCTTTCAACTCTGCGCACACCTGCAGCAGCATTCCTTCAATTCTCGCTCAGGTTCACAACCCTGAACTTCACTCGGCCTGTGCACTCCTTGCATGGCTCCTGTGCTTGTCTACACTTTTGGGATGAATGAGGACAAAAGATATCTCTATCTGAACCCTCTGTCAACGCACTCCTTGTGGACACTTCAACTGCACTCCTTGTAGGAATTCTCTAGCTCAAATAGAGAAACAATTGAAACTCATTCCATCACCCTTTCAGACTTCAATTCAAACATGAAATCATATACACAACATGTAAAAGAAAATGTGTAACTGGAAGCAGCCATTCATGAACATATCAACATCAATACACAGAGAACAAACACAAAACCATGAAATTGAACCAATTCTTTCTATTAATTCAATTATCTGTACATGGGTGTTCTTACACAGCTCTCTACATGCTCTTGCTCTCTTCAATAATGCTTCTTCATAATGTTACAATACACAATGAGGGTGTCTATATCCCGTTTCCCTCTTGCGCTCTAGAAACTGTCTAATCTAGAATTAAATTCTATCTACTTTACATTAACTATCTTAAATGTCCTCTACCTACTAAGGATGAAAGCAATCTGCTCAGGGTCCGTTTACATTTACAAGTGCAATTCATTAAATTGCTACATTTATGTTCGCGCAACAACTTCAAGGTGTTTCAAAATTTGTGCTGGCTTGTCCAGCTGTCTTCCACTTCCGCTCTGGCTCTCTTGATGTGTTGGCAATGCTCCTGCATCATACTCCCTCACTTGAAAACTTTCATGGGCTCCTATCCATGAGCTCCTGCACAGTTTGTCCATGCTTCTGTATCTCTACTTCAGTCTCCCAGCTGGCATCTTCAACTGGATGATTCTTCCACTTGACCAGATACTCAAAGTATTGATTTCGCCTGGTCCTCTTGCTCACTCTCTTGTCCAGTATGCACTCCATCTACGGCTTATCTACAACTAGCATCTTCTTTGTCCACTGGATCACTGGATGCTCACCTCCAATCTCTGCTTCTCTAGCCTTATATGGGTACAAATCTGAGATATTGAATATCGAAGAAATTTCGATCCCATCGGGTAATTCAATCTCATAAGAATTTTCTCCAAACTTCTTCAAGACCTTACATGGCCTGATTTTCTTCATCTTTAGCTTATTGTATGTTCCTCTCGGGAACCTTTCTTTCCTCAAATGTGCCAGAACCAGATCACTAGCCTCAAATTGAAGTTGTCTCTTCCACTAATCGGCTCTGCGCTTATATTCCTGTCTTGATTCCAGCAGTCACTCCTTCACCTGGCTGTGAAGTTCTTTCATCACCTCTGCGAATTCTTCTGCACTAGCGCTCCTAGTCGCAGTCTGTTCTGAATCTATCAGTTCAAAAATTCCTTTCGACTGCATCCCATAAACAACCTGAAATGGACTTTGGCCTGTGCTCCGATTCACTGAGTTGTTATACGCAAACTCTGCCTGTGGTAATATATTGTTCCACTGGCTATGGTGCTTTATTACCAAGCTTCTCAGCATGTCTCCCAGACTTCTGTTCACCACTTCTGTCTATCCATCCATCTGAGGATGATACGCTAAACTAAACAATAAGTTAGTTCCTAGCTTCTTCCATAAGATCCTCCAAAAATGCCCTATGAATTTGGTGTCTCGATCCAAAACTATACTCCTTGGTAAGTCGTGAAGTCGAATGACCTCTTTGAAGAACATATTTCCAATGTGAGTGGTGTCACTGGTCTTTTGACATGGAATGAAGTGTGCCATTTTGGAAAATCTATCCACTACCACAAAGATTGAATCACAACCTCTTTGTGTTCTTGGCAACCCCAATACAAAATCCATGCTTATCACATTCCACGGTCTTTCTGGTATGGGAAATGGTTGATAAAACCCTGCATTATACTTCCTTCCCTTAGAATGCTGGCAAATTCTACACCTGTCCACAAATCTCTTGACATATGCTCGCATTCCCGGCCAAAAATATGACTCATTCAACTTCCTGAATGTCTTGTCATGGCCAAAGTGCCCTGCTAATCCTCCACTGTGTTTCTTCTTCAGCAAGTTCTCCCTCATGGTGCATTTCAGAATACACAGTTGATGACCTTTGAATAGCAATCCCTCTTAGATCATATATTCTATCCATGGGCTTCTGTCCCTGAGAACTGGATTCTCAGCTGCTTCATACGCTTCTCTGAAATCCTGATCTTTAGCGTACATGTCCCTGAGATCATCAAAACCTAACGTTTTGACTTTGAACTCCTGTAACAACAAACACTTCCTGCTCAAAGCATCAACAACTTTGTTAGCAGTACCAGAAATGTGTTTAATCACAAAAGTGAAATTCTGCATATACTTAACCCATTTGACATGTTTCTGATTCAACTTCTCTTGTTGTGTCACAAACTGCAATGCATGATTATCACTGTATAAGAAAAACTCTTTTGGGATCAAGTAATGCCTCCATTTCTTCAGTGCCTATATGATAGCATAGAATTCCTTGTCATAAGTGGAATATTTCAACTTTGCTTCATTCAGCTTCTCGTTGAAGTATGCTATTGGCCTGTCTTCTTGACTCAAGACTGCCTTGATCGCAAATCTGCTTGCATCGCATTTCACCTAAAATGTTTTCTGGAAATCCGGCAACACCAAAACCGGTTGTTCTGTAATATTCCTCTTCAACAGGTTAAAAATCTTCTTAGCTTCTTCTGTCCAGTGAAAAGACTTGTGTATTTTCTTCACTGTGTCCATCATTGCTGTGCTGATTCCACTGAAATTCCTGATGAACTTTCGGTAGAAACTAGCCAATCTGTGAAAACTTCTCACCTCAAATATATTCTTCGGTGATGGCCAATTCTTAATCACTTCTACCTTATCCGGATCCATCCTTAACTCATTTTATGAAATAACAAACCCCAAGTAAATGAGCTCTGTCTTCATGAATGAGGACTTCTTCATATTTATCAACAACTTCTCCTGCTGCAATTTCTGCATTACTATAGCCAAATGCTTCAGGTGTTCTACCACTGATTTACTGTAAACCAATATGTCATCTAAATACACAATGACAAATTTCCCGATGAACTCCCTCAAGACTTCGTTCAACAACCTCATGAAGGTACTCAGTGCATTTGTTAAGCCAAATGGCATAACAAGCCATTCGTACAACCCTTCATTGGTTTTGAATGCTGTCTTCCATTCATCTCCTTCTCTCATGTGAATCTGATGATAACCACTCTTCAAATCAATCTTTGAAAAATATTTTTCTCCACTCAAGCAATCCATCAGATCATCCATCCTCGACAATGGAAATCTGTACCCAATGGTTATCTTATTAATCGCCCTAGATTCAGTACACATCCTCCAACCTCTATCTTTCTTCGGACTGAGTACTGTTGGAACAACACACAGAATCAAGCTTTCCCTAACTAACCCTTTGTCCAACAAATCTTGGACTTGCCTTTTAACCTCTTCATTCTCTTGCGGCGTCAATATGTACACGGCTTTGTTTGGAAAACTAGCTCCTGGTATGAGATCAATATGATGACTCACACTCCTGATTGGTGGCAATGAACGAGGTAATTCATCCACTATGATGTCAGCGAACTCTCCCAACAGTTCCTGAATTTCTTCTGGCAAATCATCCACTCTTGTGATAGTCATAACAATCTTTGGCTTTCTAACCACAAAGAATTGTGGATCCTCCTTCTTCTTAACCTCATTAAGAAGTTCCTTCCCACTCATGAGAAGTACTGTGTTGCTTACTTCCGGCTTCACCTCCTTATCCTTTATCAGAAGCAACATGTGTGTCCTCCCATTCTTCTCTAGGGTGTATGTGTTCATTCTCCCATCATGAATCACATTCCTATCATATTGCCATGGTCTACCCAGCAATACATGACAAACATCCATAGGAATGACATCACATAATATCTTATCATTATATCCTCCTATCTTGAATTCAACCAAGCATTGTTTAGTAACAGTTACCTGGTGTCCTTTCTGTAGCCATGAAACTCTGTATGGGCTTGGATGATCAGTCGTCTCTAACTCTAGCTTCTCTACCATCTCTGTAGATAAGAGATTATCCATGCTACCACTGTCTACAATGACCTTGCATACCTTGTCCTTGGTCTTGCAAGCAGTCCTAAAAATTTTGGTCCTTTGGACTGAACTCTCCACCTCCTTCTCGAGTGTCAAAAGGAATTTTTGCATCATCAGCGATCTTCCGCCTTTAGCGTCTTCTGCCTCAACGTCCCGCCTCTATGCTTCGGTGATGTGAGCTTCTCCAATTTCCTTCTTTTTCTCTAGACACTCGTAAGACTTGTGCCCATTCTTTCCACATGTGAAGCATGTAATTACTCCACCTCTTCCTCTTCCTCTGCCTCTAGTACGAGGAAAAGTATTGTTATCAGCATAATCTCCTCTCTACTCATTATGTCATCCTCTCCGTTCTGCATATTTCCATCGCTGTGAACTTCCACCCCTCTCTATGCAAGTTTGAGGTTTCTTCCATTCCTCCTTGAGCTTCTGATATTTCTCCTGGGCAACTGACTTGCCTCTGGGCTGGCTTCTGCCTTGGCCCCTCTGACTCTGCTTTCGGCTCAGCTTCTCCTCTGCTTTCAGAGCCATCTGATAAGCATCTTCCACCGTTTAGATGGTAACCATGCTCATCTCATCCTGGATATCATATCTCAAGCCATTCATATATCTGGTGACCTTCTCATCATCGCTCTCCCGATGACCTGCCCTGATGTTCAGTTTATAGAATTCCTCAGTATATTCTTTTACTTTCATCAGCTTCTGTCTCAGGTTCTGCATACTCCTGAACAGAGTAATTTGATAATCCCTGGGGATGAATTTCTCCTTCATCTTTGCGATCATCCTATCCCATCTCTTGATCTTCTGCTTGCCCTTGCAGCATCTTTCATCTTGTATTTCATCCCACCACAATGCTGCATGTCCTTTCAAGCATGTGACAGCATGCTTGACTTTCTTGTCCTCTTCGACATCTTCATAGTTGAAGTATGTGTCTAGAGCTCTAATCCAGTCTAGAAGCTCCTCTGCATCCAAGTTTCCCTTGTAAACTGGAATGTCCCATCTTTGCTCTTGCACCCATCCTTGCAATAGCTCTGATCAAATGCTCATTTGATACATCTTTGGATACAACTTCCTCTTCTCGTTCAGCCTCAACTTTGCTTTCAGAATCACTGAGATCCCCTGCACTAGCTATGCGTCTTTGCACTGTCTCCATGTCTTCGAGTCTTGCTCGGAGATCATGCATCTGTCTCTCCATAACTGGGTCTGTCACCCGCATACCCCTTCTTCGCAACATCTCCCTATCCTTTGGATGGGGTGATTGCCTATCTCTTCTCGGTGGCATGGTAAATTCTCTTTCCCTTCTCTGCTACAGAAAGCAAAGAACCTTTCTGTGCTCTGATACCAAACTAACGCAGCCTGCGCTCGCAAGCATGCCCGCTCACAAGATCTTCTTCTTTCACGTGGCCTGAAGAACTTTATGTTCCTCTATTTCCCTATAGAGAAATTTTCAACCACATAACTCTTCATGCGATGATCCGGATTATTTTCGGCACGAAATGAGAGCGGAGATATAATAAAGAAATGCACAGAGATATCGCGTATATCCAGTAATATAACAGAAATATATCAGAGATGCAACCATAAACACAGAGATACAGTAATACACGATTT
>ML777185.1:1091514-1104371 GCA_009831015.1 Picea engelmannii
ATCTCGAAAAAACTTCATTTAGGCCCTCAAAATGGCCCCGGAAGTGAAAACCTGCTAAAAATAGTAAATTGCCAAAATGGCCAAAAAACTGTTTTGAGCCATTTGGAAAAGGTGGGTGGCCCCCGATATCCACCTGGATCATGCGATCCCCTCTCTTTACTTATCGAGGAATCAGACTTTGCGACTTCGCGAGGTCAGTGGTCGAGCGCTGGTGTTTCGAGTCCCCGAAACCCGATTCAAGTCAATGTTGACCCTTCCTTTACCCTATCAGGACTTCTCCTATTTCAATTTCACCACTCGTGATATCAAACAACTCACCTTATCGATTCCTGACTCTCGATATGCCGAAACCCCGACGCACATGTGAGTTGACTATTCAATGCTTCACCTCATCGGCAATTCGGGGTTCGCAATATCGTGAATCCTAATGCATATGTTTCAGGCCTTCTCGCCATGAAACCCCGATATGAAGTGCCACCTATCCACGTCACCAACTCCTGTGGCCCCACACTATTCTCATCCCTGTTGGGATATCACGTATCACAATATCGTGATTCCTGTTGCTATGTTCATAGAGTCTCAACCCACGAAACCCCGATGTGTGAAACCACGCATAAATCCAATGGTCCTCGTGACTTGGATCTACAGTTCTTCCCCTCCTAAGCTTTGAATTGTTGAGAATACTCTTCTATATCTCCCTTAGACCTCCACGAGATCTAATGGCCCACGGGGTGTCACGAATCCTCCTCGGAGAATACCAACCGTCCGTTCCTCCTTAAGAAATCTGCGAAATGATCAAGTGTTCCTCCACGAACTCATCTACCTTCACGTAGACTTACGACGCTTCTTACAGACTTTTAGTCACATCTTCCCTACACTATCCTTCAACAACTTGAAGGCCTAGCCTTCCTAAGCTTTTATAAAATACCCTTGCATGCACTCCTTGCAGGAACCTTCAAACACGTCTAAGTGTTTGAACCCTTTCGAATCTGCGCACACCTGCAACAACAATCCTTCAATTCTCGCTCAGGATCGCAACCCTGAAATTCACTTGGCCTACACACTCCTTGCACGGCTCCTGTTCCTGTCTGCACTTTTGGGATGAATGAGGACAAAATATATCTCTATCTGAACCCTCTGTCAACGCACTCCTTGCGGACACTTCAACTGCACTCCTTGTAGGAATTCTCTGGCTCAAATAGAGAAACAATTGAAACTCATTCCATCACCCTTTCAGACTTCAATTCAAACATGAAATCATATACATAACATATAAAAGCAAATGTGTAATAGGAAACAACCATTCATGAACATATCAACATCAATACATAGAGAACAAACACAAAACCATGAAATTGAACCAATTCTTTCTATTAATTCAATTATTTGTACATGGGTGTTCTTACACAACTCTCTGCATGCTCTTGCTCTCTTCAACAATGCTGCTTCATAATGTTACAATACACAATGAGGGTGTCTATATCCCGTTTCCCTCTTGTGCTCTAGAAACTGTCTAATCTAGTATTAAATTCTATCTACTTTACATTAACTATCTTAAATGTCATCTACCTACTAAGGATGAGAGCAATCCGCTCAGGGTCCGTTTACATTTACAAGTGTGCTTCATTAAATTGCTACATTTATGTTCGTGCAACAACTTCAAGGTGTTTCAAAATTTGTGCTGGCTTTTCCAGTTGTCTTCCACTTCCACGCTGGCTCGCTTGATGTGTTGGCGATGCTCCTGCATCACTAGGCCAAAAGAAGAGAAGACTAAAGAACCTCACCGAGAAGAGTCAGAAACTTTAGGGACTGTGCATAATGTTGAAGTAAGTGTTATTACACCCACTGTTGTTTTAACAACATTAAGTAACCAGATTAACCGAAGTTATCAGAACACTTAGAGAATTGGTACAAGTGGTTCAATGCATACTCAGTTAGGAACCTTAGGAATATCTATGGTATATGATATGAGGTTACCCACTTTTAGAGGATATGGATCTGAAGATCCTGACTAGCACTAGTTTCTACGTGAAGTTGTATGGAGTATTAAAAATGTCACCGACGAAGTTGTTAAAA
The DNA here is from genome assembly GCA_009831015.1 of Picea engelmannii. Lineage (NCBI taxonomy): Eukaryota > Viridiplantae > Streptophyta > Pinopsida > Pinales > Pinaceae > Picea > Picea engelmannii. Next base: position 1,093,591 of record ML777185.1, read on the forward strand.
GAGATCAATTTAGTACTAACTTGAGAGATCGTGCACTGAGTTGGTACATGAAGTTCATCCAAGGAGTTGTGCAGCTGAAACTAGTGAACGAAATTAAGACTACATTGATTTTTGAATTCAATAAACCCAAGTCAGAATCGTAGTGCATCATAGAGTTGAAAGAAATCAAGAAGAAAGTAGTTGAACCTGTTTCAGATTTTGATCAGAGGTTTAGGACCTTGACAAGTCATTTGATTTTTCAGATCCTAGATGAGCAGAACAAAGAATGGTTCATTGTTTCCCTCCTAGCACACATCAGATTCCCTCTAATGAAGAAAAATATTTCTTCATAGGATGAGGCATTGGAGATCACCATGAAACTTGAATTGACTCCTATGGAATAATCCAACTCAGGTATGAGTCAAATCTTGAGTCAACTAACTAGCTTATCATTGCAGGTTGAAGATATGAAAAAAGATAGGGGAAAAGATAAGAGAGAAGACATATAGTGCATTAGATGCAAATCAAAAGGCCATGACAAGGATCATTGTCCCCTGTTTCATGAATATTTGGATTCTATAGCTTTGAGCCCTTTGAGGCAAGTTACTCTACCTTGGTGCAAGGTATGTAGAAATAGACATCACCCTGGAGAATGCTATTACATGAAAAATTATGTTCAGACAGCTACAAACCTCTACTGCACATTTTGTAAATATGTGGGTCATCATGAGAAGTACTGTAGAGCTTACGATCTCTTATGTGAAAGATTAAGGGGTATATATAAAATCCAAGGTGAAGTACAGTAAGAAGGAAACACTACATATTATAACTCCCCAAGAAGATAAAACATCAACCCTCATGGTGGATTTAGAGGAAGAGGATGAGGAGGAGGCATGGGATGAGGTAGAGGTCAAATCATTTGTTATAACTGTGCACAACCAGGTCATTGGCAAGGGATTGCCAAATCCCTTGTACCACTTATAGTTACTGCAATTCATTTGAACATGTCATAGAAGATTGTCCTGCACTGTTAGCCAAATTTCAGGAAAGACGAGGAGGAAACTAACAAGTACAAATATTCACAGCAGAACCTCGTGAAGCAAATCCCAAAGTCATTGTTATCACTATAGGAGGCACTTCTACAAGAGAAGACAGGGTGACTCAAGGGAATACTAGAGAACAATCAAGAGTCATAAAATATGTGGAGAAGACACAAGAGTTTGATCCAAAGAGAGAGAAAGAAACATTTGAAGAGGAAAGAAAAGTGTTTATAAGAGATCAGGATTCTTCATTAAAGGCACAACCAAAAGTGAGAGAATGTGGAATGCCCCTGGCCTTTGATCAATCCGCTTCATCTGGAGAAGGAAAAGAGGTAAGCCGACTCATGGAATTCTTATGCACTTGCATTAATTTGATAAAGGATGAGAATGTTGTACAAGAGGTACAAAACTTGATCATACAGTATGATCTAGGAAAGGTAGATCCTCTACTGAATAAAGCAGTACATCAACTATCCAAAAGAGAAGGACAAATAAGGAGCTACATCTGAACGCTCAGATTGGAGAGTATGATATAGATTATGTGGTGCTCAACTTAGGGTTAGAGGTCAATGTTATGATGAAGCAGACCGGGGCATTGATGGGAAAACCAAAGTTGATTTATTCCCCCATTAGGATTAGGGTGCCCAATCAACATGCCGCGAGCCCCTTCGGAATACCAAAACATGTCCCTGTGGACATTGATGGGGTTAGAACATTTGTGGACTTCGAGGTGATTGAGATAGTCGATGATAGTTGTCCTTATCCCGCGCTGTTAGGAATTGATTGAGATTTCAAAAATTCTACTGTTGTTGACTTGAAGAAAAGAAGAATGATGTTTGAAGGTGATGGCCTTAGGTTCATCACACCTTTGGATCCTGATGAAGGTCCCAGATACACAAAGCCCATCAGAGAAGAAGACTGTACATATATGTTGCAGAATATATACAAACTGACTGCAAGAAAACAAGATTAAATTAATCCTATAGTAGATGGGAATTTAATCTGGTGAAGTGACAATGCATGTTCATCAGAATCAGAAGAAGCACTAGAGAACTGGAAGAATAAAATGTATGAAGTATCTACATGGAGATGTGCTAGATTGACTAGAGAAGTTCACTATATCGACACAAAAATAAGTAATTTACCCACATTTGATGGTTTTAATCACTTAGAAACTTTCTTAATGGAATTTGAAGAAACTTTACCAGCACAATAGAGACCTTTGGCACTGGACGAGGCTTTGAAATCTACTCCAGCAAGATGGTGGGGAATGCATAAAAGGATCATCGCAAACTGGATATAATGTTGCACTTTAATGACAATGCGATTTTCAAAACAAGTTGAAGGATGCAAAGCTAGGTACACAGGTCAAAGCTGTCAGAAAAACCATATGTGAGGCTATGAGGAGGCCTGGAGCTGCATTCCTAAAGAACAGTGGGTACATAAATTCATCAATAATCTAGACACAACGCCTATCAACTGGTACCTTGAAGTGGAACTATGCCTCACCACTACAGATTGGCAAGGTATGACTCAAAATTTTGTAGCTACATTTTTATTTGAAATTTAGCACCCTCTGGCAGATCAAGCTTTATAGGTTGTAAGACATAAATTATTTGAGGAATCACCTAGCCTCCCTGTGGAGAAGAAGAGGATGAATGGACTGCACCTCTTCATAAATTGCAAGGATGTTACAATATCAATGCTGATGAAGATGATGATCCTAGGAAGGTGAACATCACAGAAACAGAAGGACAACGAGACATAGAAGGAACATGAGTCAAACTACCTTTTATTGGACAACCAATCAAAATCAAGAAAGTTAATATTGGAACAGAGAAATCACCTAAGCTTGCTAATGTTGGGGATTACTGGGATGATTCCACTATTGATAAGATCACATAATTACTTCATGAATATCAGGACTTGTTTCCAACCAAGTTCACTGATATGAAGGGAATTAAAGGGCCCATGGGAGAGATGAAGATACCCTTGAAAGAAGATGCAAACCAGTTAAACAAAGACCCTACATATTGAACCCTAAATATAAAGAGAAAGTGAAGATTGAACTAGACAGAATGTTGGAAGCATGAATCATAGAATCTATTGAAGAATCAGAGTGGATTATCCCTATGGTGGTTCCAGATAAGAAAATAGGAGAGATCATAATCTATGTATATCTTAGGAAGATGAATGATGCATTCCTACATAATCCATTCCCTACACCATTTACTGACGAAGTGTTAGATAACGTGGGAGGACAGGAAGTCTACTCCTTCACCGATGGATTCTCAGGATACCATCAGGTCATGATTGCCAAGGAAGATCTCCATAAGACCACATTTGCAATAGAATGGGGATCCTACCAATACACAGTGATTCCTTTTGGATTGAATAATGCACCAGCTGTATTTTCTAGAGTGGTGGTTGAAGCATTCAAGGAGTTTTTACATAAATTTCTAGAATCCTATTTTGATGATTGGACTGCTTTTAGCTTATTGAAAAACCATATTGAATGCTTAAGAACAATGTTGGATAAGTGTAGGCAATGTCAAATTGCCTTGAACCTAAATAAATGCATATTTTTTTCTCCCTTTGGAGTGTTGTTGGGCCATATTGTGTGTAAGCAGGGGTTAGTGGTAGATCCATCTAAGATTTCCATTATTGTCAATATACCCCCTCCTACTTCTGTCAAACAGTTGCGCATTGGGCTGGGACATACTGGATACTACATGAAGTTCATTAAGGGATATGCACATATTGCAGCACCTATGGAGAATATTCTGAAGAAATATTGTCAGTTTCAATGGATAGAAGAATCTCAACATAGCTTCGATACACTGAAACAAAAAATGGTTAATGCGCCTATTCTATTTTTTCCAGATTGGAGCAAGGAATTTCATTTACATGTCAATGCATCTTCTATTGCACTAGGAGCAGTGTTAGCACAACCAAGAGTAGGAGATATTGACCACCTATTAGCCTTTGCTAGCAGGAAGCTCTCAATAGCCGAGATAAATTACACCACCACTGAGAGAGAAGGTTTAGCCATGGTGTATGTGTTGCAAAAGTTTCATCACTTCCTATTAGGAGGACACTTTAAGATTTTCATTGATCACTCCATGTTGAAATACCTAGTCAAAAAGCCAGTGTTGGGGGGAAGGATATGCATATGGCTTTTGTTATTTCAGGAATATGGTTTTGAAATTGTGGTAAAGCCAGGAAGGATGAACAAGGGACCCAACCAGTTGTCTAGGGTGCAACATGGAGAGGAACCTACTAGTTTGGAGGATACACTATCGGATGCACAGTTGTTGGCCATTAGAAAGGTTGATGATCACTTCACTAAGATAGTTCAGTTCCTATCAACATGAATAACATCTCGTGAATACACATTCATCCATAAGAAACAACTGGTAGTGCATGCTGCAGATTTTTTGCTTATAGCTGGAAAACTATATAAGACAGGACATGATGAGATCTAGAGAAGATGTGTTATGGAGGTAGAACGACCATTGATTTTAGCATAATCTCATGAAGGCATCATAGTAGGACATTATGCAGGAAAAGAAACAATGCAGAAGGTTCTCCGAACTGGCCTCTGGTGGCCCACTTTACACAGAGATGCTAAAGAATACTACAAAGCCTGTGATGTATGCCAAAGAGTTGGGAAACCTTCCAGAAGAAATGAGATGCCTTTAGCACCCCAACTAACTTTAAAATCATTTGAGAAATGGGCCATTGACTTCGTGGGACCTATAAACCCACCAAGGAAGCGCACAGGAGCCAGATACATCATCATTGCAACAAGGTATTTGACCAGATGGGCATAAGAAAGACTAGTTAAAGACTGTAGTGAAACTACAACAACACGTTTCATATTTGATGATATCATAACCAGGTTTGGATGCCCAAATATCCTCATGAGTGATCAAGGTACACATTTTATTAATAAGACTATTGAAGCCTTGACTCAGGAATTTGAAGTTCACCATCAGAACAACACTCCTTACGACCCACATGTGAACGAGACAGGTGAAGCCTTTAACAAGATCTTGGAGACAACACTGATGAAGATTTGCAGTGTAAATAGAGATGGCTAGGATTTGAGAGTACTAGTAGTGTTATGGTCCTATACAACTACTTGTAAGAATCTAATAATGTAGACTCCATTTAAGTTGGTATATGGCCTAGAAGCATTTGTACCCATGGAATATTTAGTTCCTAGCTTAAGAATTGCAACCTTTACAGATATGGATGACACTGGTGTTGTTCAAAAGAGGCTGGCACAGTTGGTCAAACTATAAGAAGATAGATTTATTGCAGGATTTCATCAGCAGGTTCGGAAGAAACTAGAAAAGGCCTACCATGACAGGCATATCAAGAAGAAAGCATTTAAGCAATCATATCTGGTATTGGTATATGATAGCAAGTTCATGAAGCATCCAGGGAAGTTCATAACACATTGGATAGGGACATATGAGGTTGCATATGTTACAAAAGGAGGAGATACACAACTGAAGTCTTTGAATGCTGAGTGGAAGGAAGGATTGGTGAATGGGATCCAGTTGAAATTGTACTACAACAACCAGCTGCCTCACAACTCTCAATAAAAATAGAAGGAGAAGGGTCTAGGTACTAGGTGCAATTGAGACTGGGTACCAGACACAAGAAAGACATTCTGCACATAGGGTGGAGGAAAAGAGAAGGAAGCATAAGCTTCCCTACGCAATATGAAGTCGAGATACAATAGAAGATTTAGATCATAGTGCCTCAAGACGAGTCACAAGTGAGTGTTGGGGGCCTATTAGCCCTTGGTTATGGAAGAAAACTAATATTACAGAAGAAACGGTGAAACACAAACTAGGTGAAAGGAAGGTTGACTGAGATCAGGTTGAAGTGGTTAAAGAAACATAAAAGATGGAGTGAAGCCCGAGAGATAAATTCATTGGATGAGGAGATCGAGGAAAAAAAATCAACAAGGAAGATGGATCGTGGAAAACTCAACAAGCAGAAAAATCCATAGGTAGATGCTTTGGAGAACCTCGTGGGAAGGAAGGAAAGATAGGCTGGTGAAGCCCTGAAAACGTGGGTCAAGTTGACCTAGGGATTTAGACACCTAGGGTTTTGGTATCTAGGGTTTAGACACCTAGGCTTTGGCCTAAGGCTATCAGTGATCTATTGTAATGTATAAATAAAGGTCAAGAGGACCTGATAGGGTTCGAATAAGTGTGATGATGAGTGATCATTGTTATTGCTGAGGGAGAAGTATTGTGTGGTGACAGAAGTCTATATTGTAAGATATTCAATTGGGTTCGAAGATCAACCCTGCAACTGGGTGTGCAAGGAAGGGAGATAGAGAGAAGAGACAAAAGAGAGAGATCCACAAGCTAAGAGCGCAAATAGAACTATAATCTTTTACCTAATATATTATAAAGCATAGTTATGTGGACGTAGCCCTAGGGAGAGGGTGAACCACATATATCATGTTGTTGTTTGTGATTAGTGCTATGTTATTTGCTCTATTACTCTGATGATGAATTAGTATGTTAGATCTGATATATAATTGTGCGAAGTAGGTTTATGTTTGGAAAGAATAATCCGATCTCCGTGTGTGGTTGCCTTGATTCCACTTGCATTTCCTATGGATGTAGACACTTATGTCCTGCAACCCCCTATTTCTACTTCGAGTGAGACTACATCTGCTTCGGAGTTGTTTCCGAAAGGGCCAATAGTTGGGGCTTGTTGGTGTTCTATTAGAGTTGAACCCTAGGTCTATTCCTATGCCAACAATTTTCTGGGTTTAATAAGTTATTACCACAAGTTTGTTCATAATTATGGAAAAAATACAACACCTCTCATTACTCTCCTTAAGAATTATTTCACTTGGACTCTATTAACAGATCAATCCTTCCACATATTGAAAGGTTCTATGTGCACGACTTCTATCTTGGTACTACCTGACTTCACCAAGGTGTTTTTCCTGGAATGCGATGCTTCAGGAAAAGGAATTAGGGTAGTCCTCATGCAAGATGGTCGACCTTTAGCTTTCATTAGTAAACAAATTTTGGAGAAACTTGGGCCAATCAACCTATGAAAAGGAAATGTTGTATATTCTACATGTAGTGGATCTTTGGTGTCCTTATCTATTGGGGAAACTCTTCCAAATTAAAACTTATCATCAGAGCCTCAAGTGTTTTCTGGAACAACAAATTCCATCCATATAGCAACAAAAATGGGTGACCAATATATTTGGATATGATTATGAGATCATTTACAAAAAGGGAAAATAAAATCTAGTTGTCGATACTCTTTCCTTGAAGTGTGAAGAATAAGGGTCCTTCTTTTCCCTCTCCTTCATTATACCATATTGGCTTCAAGTTGTTTGACAAGAATAGTTACAAAACCCAAAAATTTCTCTCCTAATCCAACAATTGGAACATAATTCTCAATCTTCTCCAGGGTTCTCTTGGAAGAATGAAGAGATTCGCTACAAAGGGTTTTTGTATTTAAGACAATAGTCACAACTTAAATCTACGATGTTTTCATAGCTTCATGCTTCACCCACATCTGGTAATTCAGGCTTTACCAAAACATATGAATGGGTCAAATGTTCTTTTTTATGGGAAGGTATGAAACATGACATTCGTACCTTTGTGGTTGAATGTGATACCTATCAATGCAATAAAGTTGAAAATTTCAAGGCTCAAGGCACACTCCAACTGCTCTCGATCCCACCTACTATTTGGACAAATATTTTTATGGACTTCATTATTGGCTTTCCTAAATCAGGAAATAATAATGTGATCATGGTGGTAGTAGATCATCTATCCAAATATGTTCATTTGTGTGCTCTTCAACACCCACTCACCATAGAAACAAGGTTGTGTTTCAAATGGGAGGGAATTTTAGGGACCTAAACTCCCTAACCATTCAACTAGGTAGAATTATATGTTTTCTATGAAATAAAGGTTGACATTAGTAAATAAGGACTATATAATAATGTCAACAAATCAAATGTAAGAAGACTTAATAGAAGCTTCTTCTTCTAGAAAGATCTTCATATAGAATGTTTTTTAAAAGATATAATTAGTATAAATAGAAGTAGAAGGTGTGGTAAAGTCTTGTCTTGAGAATAATTGTAATAAAAATATTCTCTATTGGAGGTTTCCCCATCAAATAGGAAAGTGAACTTAGATTTATATCAATAAAGGTATCATTTTTGGTGTTGTGGTTCCTATATTTTGTTGTCCAGTTGGTATTTGCTGCAATATTTTTGTTTCCTCTTATTATAATACATCTGGTACCTAGTAGTAAACAACAAAAAATATTTTAGTATTAAATAGTGTCTCCATTTCTTCAAGAATTTAACAATGGAATAGAATACATTATCATAAAAAAAAAGTGAATTTTCTTATCATCATTCAACTTCTTTGCAAATAATTATACAATCTTACCTTCTTCACTCAATACCACTCCAATTGTTGAACCACTTTCATCAAAATATACTTGAGACACCTTGCCAAAATATGGAAGTTCCAACACCAGCTATTCAGTTGCCTTCTTCATCAAGGTTTCAAAAGAATTTGCTAATGTTTTTATCCATTGGATCATTTCCTTTTTCATACACTTAGTGAGAGGTGCACAAATCCTACTAAAGTTTATGATAAACTTCTAGTAAAATTTTTCCAAACCATGGAAATTTCTTACATCAAACATACATATTGACATTGGCCAAGACACAATAGCTTTCACCTTTTCAAAATTCATCTTCAATCACTCCTTGGAAACCATAAAACCCAATTAAAACAATCCTTCTTGCAATAATGTACACTTATTCAAGATAATTTTCAACTTCTATGTATTCATCCTTTCCAACACTTGGTTCACTTTCCCCAAATTCTCTTCTTTGGACCTTATAAAAAATAGAATGTAATCAATATACACAATGAAAAACTTTTTCCAAAAAATGGATTTGATACCTTGTTCATCAACCTCATAAATGTAATAAGCACATTGGTTAATACAAATAGCATGACCAACCATTCAAATAGTCCATCCTTCATTTTGAATGTTGTCTTCCACTCATCACGTTCCCTTATCCAAATCTGATGGCATCCCCTCTTCAAATATATCTTTGAAAAATACCTCTCCTCACTCAAAGAATCCATCGTATCCTCTATTATTGGTGATTGAAAATGGCACTTCATAGTAATTTTGTTCATAGCTCACAAATTAGTGCACATTCACCATTCACCACCCTTCTTTGGTGTCAATATTATTGGGACAACATAGGGACTTACTATTTCTCAAATCAACCCCCTATCAAGTAATTCCTAAGAATACCTATTTACTTATTCACTCTCTATGGGATTCATTTGATAAGGATACTAATTATATGTACTCTATCCCATAATCAATTCAATATGATTTGAAATACTTTTCATGCGAGGAATACCCTCTAGAATATCATCTACAAGAATACCTATAAACTCATCCACCAATTGTTAAATAGTCATTGGCACATGACCATTTTCCTCATATTCTTGTACCTTTTTTTGGTCCTAAGGTTTGTACCTAACTGCTAAAGGGAAGAGATCGGCCACCTCAAGTGTTGGAATGGTTGGTTTTTATGAATTAAGTTTGTTTGTTTTGAATGGTCAACTGATAGATGGGTTTTCAAGGTCAAAGACCTAGTTGGATTGTTCAACAATATCACTATAAGGTTTCCCTTAGCTAGTGGCATGCATTTTGGTAAGAATATAAAGATAAGGAGATAAAATAGAGGAAATACATGTTGATACTGAGAGGGGGGTTAATCAGTATCAAGTACAATTTAAAAACCTTTTCCAACTTATACTTAAACCATTCAATTATATACAATGAGAAATGAACAATAGTATAAGAGTTGCATCAATATACCACAATACACCATGCACAATATATGAGAAATAATCAATAGTTTTTGTTCAAGGGAAGTAATGACTTCCAAAGGTAGCTACAGCTTCCAAATGTAAAGGGAGGGATAAACCTCCAAGAGGAAGATACAATCCTCCAATATAAAGAGAGATCTGAACTCTCTATCCTTGCCCCTTCCTTCCACCCAAGCATATATGAGAGATAATAAAACTTTATTCAATTATGGTCTGTTCAGAAGACCCAACTTGTACAGCATGCCCCGCGCTCAATATTTAACATATGATTTTGAATATTGCACACAAGAAACTAAAGTCCGTACTCTTTCCAATGGAAGTTGTCCCACTACATTTGGAGTCTGTATGAAAAAGTTATGACTGTTTTACCCAGAACACCTGTTTTTTTTTACTAGTTTCAGGACTGGTCACAAACCCTATATTCCACAGCGTGTATCTCCATAATTATAGCGAATCAAGAGCTAAAATTTTTACCAGAGGTACCTTGATATGTCTTCTCACTACCATAGTGATTTCACCATCTGAATCATTCTAGAAAAAAATTTATAGAAAAAATGGTAAGATGACCTGAAAATAACATACCTTAGAACACATCACCAAAAGACTTCATCCTCCCTTGAAATCCGGCCTTCTTTTACTTCTTCTTCACTCTGAAATTAGACTTGTATCAAAATGAATGTATAATTATGTTTATTTATACCATTTATGTCACTTCCTTTTAACATTAGGGCCGACCTGACACTTTCTTATTTTGTAATTCTTTTCTTTAATCATCTTCAGGGCCTACATGTACAATTCACTTTGTCATCTTCAAAAATTCATTTCTCCT
>ML777185.1:1118705-1156087 GCA_009831015.1 Picea engelmannii
GCATCCCCTTTGCACGTTCCTTCCTTTGCCAGGAACTTAGGATAAACAAAAATGCACATGTCTTTTTCTGGAAATAATATTAAAATATTATTTCCCAGGCTTAAGCCCCTAGGCTTAACACTCAGCCCTTTTCCCACCTTTTTAGCCCCTAGTTCCTTGCCCAATCTGTGGACGCTCAGTCCCCCATCACTCATTCATCGTGGTCGGTCTGCACTGGCGGTATTTATATTTTATTAATTGACCTGCATACATACAAGTACATTAACAGGCTCCTGGCCTTCAACACTTAGGCTCCCTGGCCTAACAAAACTCATAAGCCTACAACTTATGCAAAACTTGGCTCACCAGCCTATAGAACATATTTACAATTCTTTGCATATAACATGATCTGTAGCGGGGCTCGGCCTTGGGGACACTACACATTCCAGAGGCTTGGTTCATGTTTATATTTTCTCTTTCTTTGGCCTTAGTGGATTCCTTAATCATTGTGTCTACTAGTACAAATCCTGTTGCAACAATATCGAGACTGGCTAGTTTAGTCCTCTTCTGTATTCTTCTTTTTTACTTGGGATTTTTGTCTTTTTGCATGGTAGTGGGAATATTTTTATCGTTAGAATGTTCAGGTGATAGTGGGTCTAATGGGCTGACATGTTGGCTTGGATTGTTCTTCTTCCTTCCTGATATAGCTTTGAACATACACTTTTCCACTTTCCCTCTCCCTATTTTTTTACTTGGAGGACCTTAATTTTATTCGAGGGATTTCCTCTCTTGGTGGAGTAACTGATATTTCTTTCTCAGATCGGGTTCCCCCATTCCGAGGTGCGGTGTTCTTTTTGTCTTATTGTGTATATTTCTATGAAAAACCAGGTTTAGGAGAGACCCTACCTGCTTGGTTATCCTCATCCCTCTATTCTTCTGGTCCTGGATCAACTTCCTGTCCTTCCTCCTGTAACCCTAAAGAATCTAGAAAATACTTCAAGGGAATTTTTATTTTTCTTAAGCAAAAGAGAACCAATATTTTAATGAACCACTAGTGATACAGGCTTCTATGTGCAGATTCAGAGTAATTATGGATTCTCTTAGACATTTTAGTTAATCTCTTAAGAAAATAGAAGGGGAGGTTTAGTTCCTTGTCACCATTTAAGTGCATGAGGAATCTAATGTGATAAAAATGAATGTTTGAGAATCCACCTTCTCCCATGATACACCTTTGAACTATAATGAGAATATCCCTCCACTCTTCTTTAATCCATAGAATTGAGATGCCATGGCTCCAATTAGGGTTTTGGTGTTTTTCCTCAAGAAATTTATTGCAGACTTCAGCTGGAAATTTCCCCTTTTTAAACCATCTCTCATGGAGAATTCATGTTCCAACGATGAAGTGCTTTGTAATGTGAATGGTGGTGTCCTCGATTTGATTCTAAAACCCATCAAATTTTTGCATGAAGATTAGGGCCACCCCTGTGTGATGTCCATTGAAGGTGCATATAAAGTCAAATCATTATCCTCTTATAAATATATCTCTTATTTCTGGTATTGCTTCGAACAGTTCGAGCCCAGTTGGACCTATTTTGTTCAATTTCCCATGCTCGTAGGGTGACACCATCATGGCTTAGTTTCTTTTGTGAAGAGTGGTGGTCAAATGTATGCATTGTTTTTTTCTTTCTTACCACTTGTAACAATAGCCAAACACAACCCTACAATCATAATAACTTGAGGTACAAACATGCATGATATTAGCACAAAAATTGTAATGATGGCTAAACTAGTGGAAATGTGAACGATATTAAGTGCACAAGGAGATGAAAATTCATGCGAGGTGCCAAAACATCATTATTTAAAATTTTAAATATTTTTAGAACGTTAAAACTCATAAAATAGAGATTGTTATGTTGGTTGCAAGAATGGGGGAATTCTTGCAATCAATATATTTTTTCATCAATTGGCCTAAGTTAACCTGTTTGCAATCCAACAATGCCATAATCATGGTGATGTGACTTATTGAATTCAGATCATGATTTGTATTAACCTTATAAAGAGAAAGTAAATGATGAAAATCAAATAGGAAGATAAAAACAAATTGAAATGACTCAACACATCATGAAGAAAAAATAAGTAGAAACTAGCTTGACAGATGGATGGGTTGATTGGAGGAATAGAAGGAAGAGGTGTAGACCTAGGATTTAACATCGACTCCAACTGGGGATAGAAATTTTCTGTGAGGTGATAAGAACAACAAATTGTCTACCTTAGTTCTTTCATTTCTACCACTCCCTTCCACCAGTCACTTTACTCCCTTTATCATCCCTATTACCTGTCTTATTTCAACTGAAAATAAAATATACAACAATACCCCAGTGCCTTATTGGGTTATGGAGTATTTTATTCAAACTAAAAAAATTAATAACACTGGAAATAAAAAAAACTATGTACAGAATGAACCACCTCTGGTTCATCGGGAAAAGTAATGCTTCGAGAAGCACCCATTGACTGGGCTTCCAAAGATCTCAATGTCATCCAGATTTTTCAATATAAAGGCATTATTATCCAGAACTTTGGCTATGCTGAAGGGACCAAACCAAAGGTTATTGAACTTACCATGCTTGAGTTTGTCCTTCCTCTTAGAATCCCACCTTAGAACTAGGTCACCTTCTTGAAAGGTATCTTTTTTTGTTTTCCTGTCAAAGGATACCTTGACCTTGCTCTGGTATGCCTCGGTCTTCTCATTTAATTCTTCTCTCCTTTGTTGAAATTCAATAATATGAAAAATCCTCCTCTTGATGTCATTAGGATCCTCCACTTCCTCCTATAAAAATTTCAATACTGGTAGACTAAACTGGGTTGGAAAAACAACATCCACCCCATAAACTAGTTGAAATGCATAGGTACCTAGTGAATTCTTAGTGTTGATCTTGTCATCCCACAAGGAATCCCATGATTTTTTATTTTCATATAGTAGTTTCTTGGTGATATTTATGAGGGTTTTATTTGATGACTCTTCTAACCCATTCCCCTGTAGGTAATGTGGTGTAGAGTGTGTTAAGATAATGTTTTAATTCCCACATAAATCAATCATGGCCTTGGATTTGAATGCCTGAGCGTTGTCTGTTACTAGTTTCCTAGGGCATCCCAATCTAGCAAAGATGTTTGTCTTCAAAAATTTCATGATCACTTTGTCAGTAGCATTCCTGGTAGGAATAACTTCAATCCACTTTTTGAAGTAGTCAGTGGTAGTAAGAATCCACCTATGTTTTCCACTAGAGGGTGGGTTTATCTCACCTATTAAATCTAGGCCCCATTTTTGAAATGGACCAATAGAAGAAATGGTTTTTAGGGGAAGTGAGATCAATTTATGTTTTCCAACAAATTTATGGCATTCTTCACAAGCTCTGGTCATGGAAAACACATCAGAAAATATGGTGGGCCATTAATATCCATCCATTATAACATTGAGGGATATGGATTTATTTTGTTGGTAACCTCTAGAAACTCCTCTATGCATATATTTTATGTCCTTTTTTGACTCATCTTCATCGAGAAATTTCAGCAAAATACCAACAGGGTCTTTCCAATGTAAATTCTGGTTTAAAATGCAACATTTTACAACCTTCAATTTAAGAGACCTAGTTTTGGATTTTTCCAACTTTGGTGGGAATTCTAGGTGTTGTAAAAAATAAACAATATCTATATTCCAAGGTGAAAGAGAATACTAATCAAGTACCTACATGGTGTACTTTTCATCTTCCATCAATGGAGCATATTATTGATTAAAGGTATGGTGGAATTCCAGTGCTTTGTAGATTGAATCAGATAACGGTTTTGCAAGGCCTTGTCCCTTGATCAGATTAGTAGGATTGGTGTGCATGTCATATTCTAAATTTTGACTGTCCACTTTCCCCTCTTCCCCTCACTGTCTAGTTGGACAAGGATTTTCTTCACACTGCTCTTAGGAACATAAGTTGTTATGCTGGACTGCAGAACATAAACCCTGAAAGATTTCAAGGCTTTGTCTAATGCATAAGTATGCTTCTCCAATATTTCATATTTCATTTTAGCATCCCTGAGTGATTTTCTTAAGAATGAAATTCATTTTTCATTCCCTTCTTCATTCTTTCGCAACAATAGTCTCCTCAGAGCCAAATGAGAAAACCATGAATTCTTTGGAATAGTCTAGGCTAAAAAGAACAAGGGATTCAATCAGATCTTTCTTAATCCTTTGAAAGGATGATCTGGATTCCTGTGACCATTTAATGTCAGCATCCTTTATCAACATTCTATTAATAAGCCTGGTGATTTCAACAAAATTTAGTACAAAGTGCCTTAAGAAATTTATTTTTCCTATAAAAGACTTTATGGCCTTATTATTATCGGGGATGTCAATTTTATATATTGCATATACCCTTTATGGGTTTATCTTTATCCCCCTTGCATATATAATGTGGCATACGTACTTTCCTTCTAACATAGAAAAGTGTGATTTTTTGGGGATTCAAAGAAATTCCATACCTTCTGCATTTTTGAAATATTTTCTCCAGGTGTTGTAAATGTTCATCATCAGATTTTGAGAAGATGGTGATGCCATAAAGATATATAACCATGAACATGTCCTTCTCACCCAAAAATTCAATGTCCATGGCCCTCTAAAAGGTTGCCCTTGCATTCATCAGGCCAAAGAGAATTTTTTCATACATGAATGTTCCCCATGAGGTGGTGAAGGCGGTTTTCTCTTTGTCTTCTTCTAGCACTGATATTTGGTTGTATCTAGAATAACCATTCAGCATGAAAATTTTGTGGGAAATTACTACCCTTTGCAAAATGTGGTCCATCTTGTGCAATGGATAGTTGTCTTTCAACAAACATCTATTCAGGTTTATGAAGTCCACACACAATTTTATTTATCCACTCTTTTTCTTGACAGGTACCAAGTTGGCTACCCAATCTGAATATCTCAAGGGCACAATGATTTTGGAATCAAACATCCTTTTCACTGCTTTTTCAATGATAGACATTAAAATAGGATTAAATTGCCTAATTTTCTTCCTACATGGCTTTGATCCCACCTTCAAAGGAATCTTGTGTTGAATGATGACATTATCAAAGGTCTTCAAGTCGTCATAAGACCATGAAAAAATATCAACAAAATTTTTCATAAGGCTGACATACCTATCTCTCTTTACATTTGGAAATTCTTTGGATATATTGGAAAATTTGGGATCTGTAATTGTCCTAATGTTGCAGTCCACAACCTCATTTTCCTAGATTTTGATGACAACTTTCCTGTAGACATCATTTCTATCAAAAATCCTCTCCAATGGTACTAAGCCCCTTGGAATATGATTTGTTTTGATCTCCACAATTTTGTGACCAACCACCTTGTTCAGAAAAGGATGTGTCTGCTAATTTTCTGTTTCTTCATCCTCATTCTCTTGGTCAATGGAAATATTTGAAAATTCCTCAATGGTTTGCAAAAATCGTTTGAGCTCCATATCATCACTAAAAACCTTCCAGTGCTTGACATTGTCTAGTACATTTTTTATATGCCTAACCTCCACCTCATATTTGACATTTGGACAAATGGGAGGCCTAGAGGTACTAGAATCCACAACTAAAGAGTATTCCCTATGATTGGAATATCTGGGGACAAAATAAATACTGAATGCTAAAACAAAATAGTCAATTATGTCCCATACCTCATTTTTGTACTGTCTTATCCTCAATTACTTTGTTTGTTAAATGTCCTTCACTTGATTGAAAATCAGTTCAGAATCACCAAAGACTGTCAATTTGTCAATGGCCATGTCTTTAGCATCTCTCAACTCCAACACCAAGGCCTCATACTCTTCTATGTTGTTGGTTGTTTCAAATTCTAACTTGTAAGAGAGTGAAACCACCTCTTTTGAAGGGGAAATGAGAACTATGCTAACACCAAAACCCTCTTTTGAAGATGAGCCATCAAAGCAGATCTTCCAAATTGCATTTCCTTGGTCTACCTTTGGTTGATTTTTACATTTGTTGACTAATATTTCTGGTGCATCATCATCAAAATGCAAAATAGATGACCCAATTTCATCCTCAACAACATAAATTGGATGATTACCCAGGTTCTGATCATCACTCACTATGTATGCCAACCTGAATTATCTATACAATCTTTTGTGTTCTCCTTCCAAAATAGGGATGGTTGCATATGTAATATCCATATCGAGGGATCCTCCTACTTTCTTGTCCCATTACCTAGATAACAACATCCCAAACTTGGGGGATATATTAGCTACAACAATACCCATAACCACACTTTTCATGGGAAACTGAAATAGTGAAACAACTAGATCCTTAATTAATCCCAAACATTTAACCTTTTTGGAGTCAAAAGAGTAAAGGTCCTGGTATGGCTTGGTAATTTCTATCCCTATCCCTTCCATAACAACCTTAGGCATGCCATTATGAGAGGCCCATGATTCCATTAAACAATTATGCAAAAACAATTCATCCACATTCAAGAATATATAAAAAGGTGGGGAAGCATCACACCCTTCTTCAATGTGTGGGCCAATAGTGATAACATGGTTTTAATCCTACATGCTTATCACATTGGTTGAGAAATAAGGAGAAAGAGGTTTCAAAACCTTCATGATAGAGTTCTTGAAAGACTATTTTTTCAGTAATTTTGTCAAAGGTACATGGATCTTGATATTACTTAGCTCATGCTCTATGTTAAAATAAGTTGGAGGTATGTCTTCTTCTTTTACCTCTAGAACAACAGGTTTAGTTGGATGTGGTTGATCTACTTTGTTTGATGTGTCTTTGTTTTGACTTTTCTTGGGAGGAAGATATGATTTTTTACTCTGAATAGGTGCATTTTTTTTTGGACCCCTTAGACTAGGGCTTAAATCGTACTTATTTTGGGGTTGGATTTGAAATATCTCCTCTCCATTTCCATCATCATAAAACTAGTTTGAAAACTGAGAGATTTCATAGTCATGTTCTGATATATGTGTTAGCACCACCATTTTTCTTTCCAGTTAGAGTCGGTTCTAAGTCACATTGTGACCCATGTGTCTAAACATGTGAAGTCAAGTACATAGCATTGTAAGGTGGAGGTCAACAAGTGGTCAGTTGGCCCTTGGAAATGGGAAGGGATGTCAGAGTTGAAACTTGTATAAGTGGTACGGGTAAGTATTTTCCAAAGAGTCGAAACCTATTGAGAAACTAGTCTCTACATGCCCAGGTCAAGTCAAGTAGTTAATGGAAGTCACATAGGAAAGTACAACATGTTATTGTTAGTTCATCATGAAGGTCGAAGGAATGAAAAATCACGATGTTCGTATCATGCATGCCTAGGAAACCTTATCTCATGTATCCTACAAGCAGGGATTTGCCATGGAAAACCTGCAACTTGACTCGAAACATCTCATTGCCATGAATTCACTGTCCTCTAGCATGATTCCTTCTTCTTCCCGAATCGTTATAAAGCTCAGATATTCGACACTCTTTTCAGTCATAGAACCAGGCCCGCACTCTATTTGCAATTTTCTTTGCTAGTCCAGTTGTTTCAGATTCCCCCCCCATTTTGTGTTCCGGCTAGATATAATGCAAATGGGATATACACTGGTCAACCCATGGTGACCTCTCAGCATAAGGAAAGGCATGCAAAGTAGCAGAATTGCAAGATCCAAGCCCCAAAATGACTGGGAGTTGTTATCACCCACAACATGCATTCCCAGGGATGTGAAAGGAGTTATTCCTTTACCCGTAGAGAAGACCAGGTCAAACTACGCAGAACCTAAAGAAAAGGGTTTTTCATAGGAAGGGAATATGATATAAGCCCTGTCTCCTTGAAAACAAATGCCTTGAAGGAGGGGCAGGCCCAGGAAGAACAAGGAAGTTGTGGAAGCTCGATTTCCAGAAAAGATGCTTGCCAGATCGAACGCTGAAGAACTAATCATGCATGTCATCTAGTTAGATCCTTCTGGAGGATTGAGCCATGAAGACAGGATAAGAAAAAGGAAAGAAGATATCACAGGAGCCAATGATCAAGAGCCATCTCAACAATTGAAGCAGGCAAAGTTGGCCATCCCTGAACTCTATTAGGAAAACAAGGAATTGAGGCAGAATCTAGCGACAAAGTGTAGAAATTTTAATACAAATTATGTATTGCCTAGATTCTCCTGATCTAACAATTATATGCCACTGTTAAATACATAATCACTTCTACTAAAATTATTGTAGAATTTAAAACACGATCTCCAATTGCAATATCAAGAAGAGAGATCAATCACACATAACACAGATGTTTTACCGGGAAAGCATAAAGCTAAAAACCCCACTATCATATATTATGTATATATCATGGATCATGAAAAAATATCATAAAAAACTCCAATCTAAGAGCTCTCAGTAAAATATACAATCGTCTCACACTGTCATAAAAAAATTGACAAATTCATGTGCCAATTTACTGCTTCCAGACAACCTGCCTCCTCTGCACAATCCCTATTGATGGAAATCCCTGCAATGAATGAATCCCTCTTGCCTAGTCTATATATTCCTCATGGGCACATCCAATGTGTGTGTGGTTGCATGAGTGAACTCACTAATGTCACAATTGATAGTCAAACTATCCCTTTCACCTGTTATCTCAACTGGGTCTCCACTGGATCTGACATGCATGTAGTTAACAATGGTAAATATTCATTTGCATGTGAGATCACTGATTATGAATTAATTAATAATTAATTCAATGATCTCTCACTAGTGTAAGTTCGGTTACAATTAGTAAAACTGATCTTAGCTCAGTTAACTGAGTTAAACTACCTCACAGCTCACATAACTACACATCCAACTCTGTTACAACTTTGAATCACTCAGTTACAACTAATTCGACTTTCATGTCCCACCAATCAACCTTTGAAATCAAATTTCCTATAGCTAAATGATTTTCCACTTCAATTAACTATTTCCAAGTGCTCATTGAGAATAGATTAATATTTATTGTCCAACTATTATTAAGGGATAATAATAGAATTCACTCACCATCTATAAATAGACATCATCTATAAATAGAATTTGCTCATCATCTAAAAATAGACTTCCACCTAAAAATAGCCTGAGGCTCCATCCTAGTGTAGGTGCATAATTTTCACTAGGATCTTCTTGTTTAATATCAACACTCCCTCTCAACCAAAAAGGGATTATCCTTCACCCTGATCCTGTCTCTATGGTATTTGAATTTTCTCCTAGTGAGCGCCTTCGTCAGAATGTCTGCATCCTGATATTCTGTAGGAATGTACTGAAGCAACATGATCTTTCACTGCACACAATGTCTGATATGATTATATCAGATATCTATATACTTAGATCTATCTCGAAACACATGATTAATTGAGAGTTTAATGCAATTCTGATTATCACAATGAATCATTGTCAGATCTAAATGAGAACCAAACAAACCAACCAAGATCTTTCTCATCCAGATAGTGTCACATGCATCTTGAATCGCTGCCATGAATTCTGCTTCCACTGAACTGAGTGCCACATATCTCTGCTTCCTGATGTACCAGGAAACAATTGTAGATCTGATACTAAAGATCCCCCCTGATGTTGTCTTTATGTCTGTTGGGTTTCCCACCCAATATGTATCTGTGAAGCCATGCAACTTCACCTCATCCATCTGTTTGTACAATAATCCATACTCAAATGTTCCCCTCAGGTATCTCAGGACATGCTTACCCGCCTTCCAAAAGAGTATGGTAGGCTTAGCAATCGCTTGACTCAGTTGGTTAACCACATAACAAATGTTTGTTCTCATGTTCATTAGATACATTATCGAACCCACTAACTGTCGATATACAGTAGCATCCACTACCTCTCCAGAAGTAGCATCCTCTTTCTTCCAATTTCCTGGAAGAGGAGTATCCATGGGTTTGCAACCCTCCATGTGAAACTTACCCAGTATCTCCCTTGCATACTTTCCTTGAGACACAAAAAGTGCACCATCTCACTGCCATATTTCCAATCCAAGAAAATAATGAATAAGGCCCATATCCTTCATCTCGAACTCCTTTGCAAGGTCCTCCTTGCATGAGTGTATTATATTCTCATCACTAGTTAGTATTAAATCATCAACATAAAGAACAATGATTAAAATACTACCCTTGTAGATCCATCTCGAACCTACTACTGATTTGTCAACCGGTGTTGGAACAATTTCCCTTGCATTATTTTTGACAATGGAGTCATACTCCTCCACCATTGCATCAACCCAAGTGGGATCCTACACTACTTATTGAAAGGAATATGGTTCAGTCACAATACATTTGCTCATGAGAGCCATGTATCCAGTAAATTGACCAGGAGACTGTCTTTGTCTGCGCTATGAAGCAAAGGCTCCTACATTCTGTGCAACATCTAGTCTGAATCTATCAGCTTCTGTGGTGTGCTTTCTGCCATTTTTTATGGATGGATCTGCATGAGTGGCTTCCTCCACTCCATGAACCTCCTCATGTGGTTGATCCACATATTGATACTCATCTTTGAGAACCATCAGTTCCTCCACTGCATGCAAGTCTAGCTCCCTCTCAAGCAACGATCTCATGGCTTTCCCCTCATCGAATTTTATATCCCGTCGCATAATAGTCATATTACTATTAGGAAAATACACATGATAATTATGGGGTGTTTTTTTGTACCCCACAAATATCCCAACTTCAACAATCGACTCCAACTTCTTCCTGGAATTCTTGGTCACATGCACATAAACAGATGAGCCAAAAATATTAAAGTGAGAAAAATTTGGTTTCTTACCAGTGAAAGCTTCTTCAGGTGTACTCATGCCAACTACTCTATGAGGACAATGGTTTTGCACATAAACCATAGTGTTGCATGCTTCCGTCCAAAAATGCATTGGTAGGCCCTGATCACGCAACATCGCTCCTGCTGCACCCACGATCATTCTTTTCTTCCTCTTCGCAACCCCATTTTGTTGTGGGTTACGAGGCGCTATGAGTTCTCTTTGAATTCCTTCTTTCCTGCATAATTTCTTCAATTCATTAGAGATGTATTCTCCACCATTATTTCTCCTCAGAGCCTTCACTTGCTTCCTCGACTCTTTCTCCATCAATGCTTTAAACTCGCAGAACTTTGAGAATGTTTGATCCTTCTTTTGCATGAATAAGATCCAACATTTACGAGAAAATTCATCAACCAAAATAGCATAACACTTATGTTTTGTTATTGAAGCAACCAAGAATCGTCCACACACATCTGTGTGAATTCTCTCCAGGATCACTGAAGCATGGTTCTCCTTTTCATGAAAGGTGGAATTTAGATACTTCCCCATGGTGCAACCCTTGCACTGATCTAACTAAGAAAGTGTTCCCATTGTAAGTCCAGTAGATATTTGCTGTATGATTTTCAAGGCTCCATGATGAAGATGGCCCAATCACCTATGCCATAATTTTCCCTCATCCCGAATCACCACTTTTTCTTCCTTGCCCATCATGGAAACACAAACATCTACCTCCAACTTGTAGATATTATTAACTCGAATCCCTATCTTCTTGACTTGAACCATTGTTTTATGTCGCAGGTAATATTTTCCATCGCTGAAAACAACATCATAGCCTCTGTCGTCCAACATTGCGACTAAGACCAAGTTTTTCTTCAGACCTGGAACATGTATAACATATTTCAATTGAAATGGTATACCTGACTCCCTCTGAAAGGTAATGGTAACAATTCTAGTCACACTGTATCGTCCATCGTCTCCCATATCTATATGCATTTTGAGATATTTCTCCTCCAAGTCACTGAAAAACTCCTTATCTCCCATCATGTGGAAGGAAGTGCCACTATCCAAATACCACACCGATCCTAATGCACTTGAGTCCATGCATGCGATGAAGGAGAATTCAAGTTCAAAATGTGAGGCAAGGGCCTCACCAGCTGTAGCTTCATCATCCTTGTTGTTGTTGTTGTTCTTCTGTAGATAGTTAGTAGCGAGATGCCCATGTTCATGACAGTAAAAACACTTCACTTTGGACAAATCCATCTTCTTGACTTTAGACTTGAATTTTGAATGGAATTTATTCCCCTTCCCTTTCCTTACCTTGGAAGGCAAATCAAAATCCTCTTCATCATCATTCTTTGATGAAGATCCATCTTTGGTGTTCTGCCTGAACTCCTCCTGCACTAGATCTGACCATAGTTGTTCCCAATATGGCAATTTTCCCCTTCCATTAACAGAGTCTTAATAATTGTGCCAGCTCTTGGGAATTTCTAGGAGAGACAAGATCACCGAATCATCATCAGTGACTATTATTCCCACACTCCCCAGTTCATCCCGAAATTGGACAAACTTCATGAGATATTTTGGAATGGAGTCCCCCTTCTACATCTTGATCTTCCTGAGTTTATCTTTGAAAAGAAATTCCCTATGGTCATTGTTGTTTTGGAATAGATCTGTCAAAGCCTTCCACATTTCATATGGTGTAGCGTTACCATGTAGGTTTGAGACAATGTGGTCTCGTACTCCCTCCAATAGGATCATCCTAGCCTTTTCCACTTTCTTTTGCAATGCATCAAGATTTGCAGCATCTATAGCATCTGGCTTAGGAACATCTTTGTCAATTAATTCCTTCAAGCCATTGTCTTCGAGTACTGCCTCCATCATGTCCTTCCAAGAAATGTAGTTCGAGCTTCCCTCAAGTGCATAATCTAACCTCAATCCATTGAAATCCATTTTGATCTTGAATCAGCTGTAGCACCAAGAAATTATTTTTGCAAATTTGAATTCTATCCAATCACAAACTCAGCTTCTGCAATCTTCTGTGTTCTAATACCATGTAGAAATTTTAATACAAATTATGTATTGCCTGGATTCTCCCGATCTAATTATATTCCACAGTTAAATACAAAATCTCTTCTACTAAAATTATTGCAGAATTTAAAACACGATTGCCAATTGCAATATCAAGAAGAGAGATCAATCACACATAACACATATGTTTTACCAGGAAATCATAAAGCTAAAAACCCCACTATCATATATTTTGTATATATCATGGATCATGAAAAAATTCCAAGAGCTCTCAGTACAATATACAATCGTCTCACACCATCATACAAAAATTGACAAATTCATGTGCCAATTTACTGCTTCCAGACAACCTGCCTCCTCTACGCAATCCCTGCTGATGGAAATCCCTGCAATGAAAGAGTCCCTCTTGCCTAGGCTGCACATTCCTCATGGGCACATCCAATGTGTGTGTGGTTGCATGAGTGCACTCACTAATGTCACAATTGATAGTCAAACTTTCCCTTTCACCGGTTATCTCAACTAGGTCTCCACTGGATCTGACATGCATGTAGTTAACAATGGTAAATATTCAGTTGCATGTGAGATCACTGATTGTGAATTAATTAATAATTAATTCACTAATCTCTCACTAGTGTAAGTCCAGTTACAACTAGTACAATTGATCTTAACTCACTTAACTGAGTTAAACTACTTCACAACTCACATAACTACAGATCCAACTTTGTTACAACTTTGAATCACTCAATTACAACTAATTCGACTTGCATGTCCTACCAATCAACCTTTGAACTCGAATTTCCTATAGATAACTGATTTGCCACTTCAGTTAACTATTTCCAAGTGCTCATTGAGAATGGATTAATATTTATTGTCCAAATATTATTAAGGAATAATAATAGTTGACATATGTTAGGGTCCTAACCCGCGCATAGGTAGAACAATATATTTGGATGTAATAAAGGTCAATATTAATAAGGCCTTTCAAGAAAATAGAATACATCGACTATAAGAAGACCTAATAAAGGA
Organism: Picea engelmannii; assembly: GCA_009831015.1. Lineage (NCBI taxonomy): Eukaryota > Viridiplantae > Streptophyta > Pinopsida > Pinales > Pinaceae > Picea > Picea engelmannii. Next base: position 1,132,549 of record ML777185.1, read on the forward strand.
TTCCACTTCTATAAGGATCTTCCTCTAGATGCTTCTTTTGATAGACATATTTAGTATAAATAGGAGTCGAGGGTATGAGAACCCTAGCTTGGATATTATTGTAATAGAGCTCTACTTGACTGTAGGTTTCCCCCTTGAAGAGGCCCATGAACATTTCTCTCAGAATCAAAGTGTCATCTCTGTTGTTACTCATATATCATTTCAGTGTTATTGTGGTGATTGTTCTGGTTATTTTGTTGTTATTCTACCATTACTAGCATTTTATTTCTATTCTGCATACTTTTTATATCTTGTATATTAGAAGTGGTATCACAACACTTTCCTCGGCAGAAATTGTGGGTTAAATTTTTTTTCAGGGTAGAGATGTATTGCGACATCTTTAATCCACAAAGATCTATCGTTACATGCATAAAACTACAGTTCAGGGATTCATACATGCAAGAAATACAAGTGGTACTTAAGCGCACATCTGTTGTCCACCCTTGTAACCCCTATTGGTATCCCTTCAAGTGGTAGAACATCAGACAACACCTATGTACGAATCGACCTAGATCACCTGAAGCCCTCTTTAGATAAACTGATCGACCTCTTGACTACTATAGTGCCACCGATAACAACACTTGGGAATATACTCTCTAGTACTTGGGTAGTCAGGTAGTACGGCTAAGGGTATGGTCTAGCCTCTTTAGTTAGTGCCCTGAGATATTGGGTCGAGTACCACTGTTGGACCCGCACGTATATCCTTGTCTGTAGAACCCTTGAATACCTAACCCTTAGCGACAGAAACATAAACAAATTAAAACAGACAAGATATATTGTCGCACAACTATGGTCAGGTTGCCAAATCACTACAAATTTCTTCCTGGTTAAGAATTTGGGCATTTCATCACTACAGTATTCTTCAAACCAGAGTATAACTCCACAGGTGTAAAAAAAAATAATATAAAATTGCACCATCATTTGAGACCTATTCCATTGGATTCATCTCTTCGCCCTTATCACATTCATACATATCATTTTTCAGCAATTATTTTGACCCCACCTGTCCCATTTCGGTTCCCTCATCATCATGGTCCATACCCATAGCCAAGACCTAGAAGCTCACTTCAATACCTTGCAATATAATTTCATGGAGACCCAACAATAAATGAAACAACTTAGTGCCAATGTTACCGCCATCAATACAACCATGCAGTCCTCAATGGAGGAAATCAAAAAAGACCTGACTACCCAACTTAAATATGTCGTTTCAATGCTCTACACCAAGATGCATATCCCTACAAATAACCCTTTATCTGGCCCACCTTCAGATACTAAAGTTGAACATTCCTCTAACTTTTAGCACCATCACTTTCAATGTGACCTATGCCTTCCATGGGTGGATGTGACCAAATTTGATGGCTCAGATCCCACTGGTTGGGTAACCCAAATGGAACATTATTTCTCTTTATACGGAATTACAGATGACTTGGCCAAACTCTAGTATGGTGTTCTCCATCTAGATAAATAACGTTGGTAATGGTGGCAATGGAGAAAAACTTCCCGTCAAGGGTATATTGTTGGACACAATTTGTGGCAGAGCTTTATGAACGCTTTGACACTAACACCAACCATTTGGGTTGTTTGACAAAGTTGAAACAATCAATAACAATGGAAGACTTTATCGCTGCTTTTGAGCGCCTGGCTTTTCGGATAGAGGGCATGTCTGATGCCTTTTTCTGAGAGTGTTTTATCAATGACCTCAAGGATGATATTTAGGCCCATGTCCTCATGGATCGACCTCAAAGTTGGGTGGAGGCTACTAAAAGAGATAAAGAAGCACAACAAGTTGTATCTTCTCAAAACTGGAAACCCTCCTTTATCCCTCGCACTAAACCCGTAAATCCCACTACTTCCTCCACTCCACTAAAGATCCAAAAATTGACCAGGGCTAAAATGGTTGAACGCCAACTCAAAGGCCTTTGTTCGAATTGTGATGACAAATACTTCCCGAGCCACAAGTGTAAGGAACAAAAGATTTTTATGGCCATCTCGGAGGATATTTCAAAAGAGGATTTTGAAAATCCCCTTATGTCTGAGTCACCTGAAACCACTGACATAACCCCTCCCTCAGAACCTCTCAAAGTAGAACCAGTCATTTCCCTCAATGTTCTCACTGGATTCTCTACTCCCCAAACCCTCAAGCTAATCAGTTACATCAAGCATAGGAAGTTCATCATTCTAGTTGATAGTGGAAGCACCCATAATTTTATTCATCATCACATTGTCCAAGAAACTCATTGCTACATCTATTCCGTCAATAATTTCCAAATCATGATTGCCAATGGTGGCTCCATGAAATGTGGAGGGCGTTGTGAAAATGTGCGTCTCCAAATTGGTGACTACCACCTGAAATCCCATATGTTTTCTATCGACATGGGTAGTTGTGACATTGCATTGGATGTAGACTAGCTAAGGACTTTGGGTCTCATTCTCATGGATTTTAAGGAATTAAACATGCAATTCAACCAGGAGGGCCAACAATATAAGTTCCAAGGCATCATCGACGGTTCACTCGAGATCATTAGTTCCCATTGCATGGAAAATCTTCTCAAAAAAGGTCATTCTAGTGTTATTGCCCAACTCCATGCCATACAAGGAACAAAGACACCCTCGGTGCCGCAAGACCTTAAATCCATCCTTTCTAAACATAAAGTGGTCTTTTCCACCCCCTAGGGACTCCCTCTTTCCCGTGGTGTTCATGATCATTCCATTCCTCTTGTACCAGGAATCCTTCCTCCCAATATTCGTCTGTATCGTCACCCCTTTTCCCAAAAAAATGAAATTGAGAAAATGGTCCAGGAACTCCTTAACACAGGCGTTATCTGCCCTAGTATGAGACTCTATTCTTCTCCTGTGGTCATGGTCCTGAAGAAAGAAGGTTCTTGGTGAATGTTTCCTGACTTCCGTGACCTCAACAAACTTACCATTAAAGACAAATTTCCCATTCATGTCATTGATGACCTCTTGGATGAATTGAGCACTGACCAGTTCTTTACTAAACTTCATCTTTGTTCTGGCTACCACCATATACGTATGAAAGAAGCAAACATTTCCAAGATTGCCTTTAGAACTCATGGGGGCCACTATGAGTTTTTGGTCATGCCCTTTGGCTTGTGTAATTCCCCCTCCACCTTCCAAAGCCTCATGAATAATGTCTTTCATCCTTTTCCCTGTCATTTTGTCTTATTTTTATTTGATGATATCCTCATCCATAGCAAAACCTAGACAGACGATATTGCCCATGTGGTTCCAGTTCTCCATCTACTCTCTCAGCACCAAATTTTCATAAAACAGTCTAAATGTGATTTTGGTGCCTCAGAAGTCGAGTACTTGGGTCATTTGGTTGGCAAGGACGACGTTAGGGTGGAACCTAAAAAGATTGAAGCCATGCAAGACTGGCCTCACCCAAAGACTCTCAAAAGATTGCATGGATTTCTGGGCTTAACAAGTTATTATCACAAGTTTGTTAAGAATTATGGAAAGATTGCAACACCTCTGACTACACTCCTCAAAAAGAACTCTTTCACTTGGACTCGAGCAACTGCTCAAGTTTTTCAAACCTTGAATATGGCCATGTGCACCACTCTAGTCCTGGCCCTTCCTGATTTCACAAAGGCTTTTGTCTTGGAATGTGATGCTTCAGGGAAAGGAATTGGCGTTGTCCTTATGCAAGAGGGCCAGCCTTTGGCCTTTACCAGCAAGCAACTCTCTGAAATAAATCTGGGGAAATCAATCTATGAAAGGGAAATGTTGGCTATTCTGCATGTCATTGATTTGTGACACCCTTATTTATTGGGGAAACGCTTCCAAACTAAGACAGACCATCAATGACTCAAGTATTTTCTGGAACAACGCATTTCCTCCCCGGAGAAACAAAAGTGGGTGACCAAGATATTTGGATATTATTATGACCTCATTTACAATAAAGGAAAAGACAATGTGGTTGCATATGAACTTTCCCGAAAATATGAAGATGAAGGATCCCTTTTTTCTCTTTCCTTCATTGTACCAGATTGGCTCCAAGCCGTTCACCAAGAATGGCTACAAGATCCCAAACGTTTACAGCTGATCCAATAATTGCAATCCAATTATCCAACTTCCCCAGGGTACTCTTGGCTCCATGATGAGCTTCGATATAAAGGCCATTTGTATTTAAGTAAACAATAAAAACTTAAATCCATGGTACTTTTGGAGCTTCATGCTACACCCACAGCTGGGCACTTCAGGGTTTACCAAAACCTATGATAGGGTCAAATGATATTTTTTCTGGGATGGCATGAAACAACACATTCGTAATTTTGTCCTTGAATGTGATGTGTGTCAACGCAACAAGGGTGAAACAATCAAATATCTGGGCACACTACAATCGCTTTTGATTCCACCTGCTATTTGGAGGGATATCTCTATGGATTTTACTACAGGCTTACCCAAATTGGGAAATAAATCAGTCATCATGGTGGTTGTTGATCACGTTTCCTAGTATGCTCATTTATGTGCTCTTCAAAACCCATTTACAGCATCCACGGTGGCTTAACTTTTTATGGACTGGGTCTTCAAGATTCATGGCATGTCACATTCTATTGTTTCTGATTGTGACCCTACTTTCACCAGAAATTTCTGGCAAGAATTGTTCAAGCTAGAAGGAACCCAATTGCATCTCAACACATCTTATCATCCCCATACTGATGGTCAAATGAAAGTTATCAACAAGTGTTTGGAAACATATTTGAGGTGTTTTTCCTCGGAAAAGAAAAATCAGTGGGCTCAATGGTTACCCCTATCTAAATGGTGGTACAACACTTCATACCATACAACTACATGCATGACTCCTTTTGAAGTGGTATATGGAAAAAATCCACCTTTAGTTCTCTCATACTTACCTAGTGTCTCGAAGGTTCAAGCGGTTGACCAAACACTTACAGTTCGAGAGGCTATTCTCCGTACCCTCAAAGAGAATTTGGTCATCACACAAAATCGAATGAAGCAACAAGCAGATCAAGGTCGCTCTGAATGTCAATTTGCAAAAGGGGATCAAGTGTTTCTTCGACTGCAACCTTACAAGCAAAATTTCCTCAAGGTAGAGCATTGTCAGAAGCTGGTGCCCAAATTTTCTGGTCCTTATACCATTCTCAATCATGTGGGATAGGTGCCATATTAGTTAGATTTTCCCAATCATTCTAAGCTACATCATGTTTTTCATGTTTCATGCTTAAAGAAGGTGATTGGAACTAAGTGCCAAATTCAAACCAACCTTCCCAAGTTAGTAGAAGAAGGATCCATTTGGCTAGAAGCACAAGCATTTTTGGACCAGCATGAGCATCGCTTGTGTCAAAGAACCATCAAGCAAGTGTTATTCCAGTGGAAAGATACAACTCCAGCAGATGCCACTTGGGAACCAACTACCATTCTGTAGCAATTTCCACATCTCAAGCCTTGAGGACAAGGTTGTTTTTAAGGGGTCGGACATGTTAGGGTTCTAACCCGCACATAGGTAGAACAATATATTCGGATGTAATAAAGGTCAATATTAATAAGGCCTTTCAATAAAATAGAATAAGTCAAATGTAAGAAGACCTAATAGAAGTTTCTGCTTCTAGAAGGATCTTCCTCTAGATGCTTCTTCTGATAGACATATTTAGTATAAATAGGAGTTGACGCTATGAGAACCCTAGCTTGGATATTATTGTAATAGAGCTCTACTCGACTGGAGGTTTCCCCCTCTAAGAGGCCCATGAACATTTCTCTCAGAATCAAAGTGTTATTTCTGATGTTATTCATCTATCATTTCAATGTTATTGTGGTGATTTTTCTGGTTATATTATTGTTATTCTTCCATTACTATCATTTTATTTCTCTTCTGCATACTTTTTATATCTGGTATATTACAACATACATCTATAAATATAATTCACTCACCATCTATAAATATACGTCATATATAAATAGAATTTTCTCATCATCTAAAAATAGACTTCCACCTAAAAATAGCCCGAGGCTTCATCCTAGTGTAGGTGCATAATTTTCACTAGGATCTTCTTGTTGAATATCAACACAAAGATCATGGAAGCATCAGAAGTTTATGGTCATGAGGGAAACATGGCATGTCTAAAAAGATAGCTTAGAAAGGCACAAGACACCATTGTACAGCTGCGAGAAGCACAAAGACTAATGGAAGAAAGGCATATAGAGTATTCCATAGAATATGAAGCAACCGAGAAAGAGGCTCACGTAGCTCTCACTAGCACACAAAAAAATGAGCCTAGCTGATGCTTGTCTCTGCATATGAAAACACAAGATGAATATTGGCAGTTTTGAAGGACACATTTCCCCAAAGTGCTCTACCTTTTTGGTAACAGCCACGACAATCAAACAACCACTCGCCACATACATTTTCTAGCAAATGACTGCACAACAGAAATCAAATTCATTATAAGCAGATGGAAAGTTCTTGACAGATACTTGTTCTCTTAGACACCTGATCAAAGGGATACATTGACACATATTTTTTCATATCGAGACCTGATCGATGATCAGATCCTTGTGGTAGATTTGCAGACGATCATGGGTAAATAGACATGATTATTGTCTATTTTTTGGTAGTGCCATGCGAAGAGTATCCAATGCATGCTACTCAATTTTCCTAGTTTTAGGGTTAGCAGTTAGAAAGCAGGGTAGCCCAAGCGGTGCCCTCGTTTATATATTTCATCTTTTCGATGTAAGCCAGGTTGGTTGGAAAATTTGGTAGATGACAACTATTGTATGTAATTTGAGTTTTTTGACCGAAATTTAATCCAAAGGTCCTGTAACTTGATGAAAATATTCTAGTTGTAGAAGTTGGATGTATTATGCCTCTTTATTTGCGTATGTACTTTCTGTCATCTTTATTCATATCTTTTTCTTTCTATTTCAGAATGAATTTTCAAACCTGTGGATTTGTTGTGCAGAGCCCCTTGTTTGTGCCACTTAGACAAAATGTTTTCCTCTAACAATTTAAATCTAAATTCACCCGTAGCAGTGCTCCGAATTACTTCCTATGTTTTTCTCCCACCTCACATTATGATTTTGCACTGAATATTGTTACTTGCCTAGCCTTATCCTCTCAATTTCATTCACTGAGTCATTTGTCTCCGTCATTTCCTCAGATCGACTCCATAGCCCAAGCCTTACTTTCTTGTGCCAATATAACCAGAACCCATTATATCAAAGGTGTTAAATATAGCCATTGCTTTCAAAGACATATCATGTGCGGAGTCTACGCCTCCCGAGAGAGCCCTCTCGAGATCCAAAAGGATAGTTTTCGGGTCTCAAAGTTGGTTGAAAAATTTACCTTTGTCATTTGTCTATCAACCTAACAGATTTACAGAGTACTAACATTCTGGCATCGTTGCCAAGGATGAAATTGAATAGATTTTCCGTGGTAGAATGACTAACGCTGCAGTTTGACCCCTGAGGGTAACAAAGGGACAAACATCCGTACTGGTTGAAACCCTTACCCTGGAAACTCCAGTCCAAAAATACCAATAGCTCCAAGTAGCACAGTTCAGGAACCCTGGCTCCAAAGACAATTTATGCCTGAGAAAATCCTGACCCAAACCCCACAGAGCCTGTGTATGACCCCGAGAAGATTTTGTGCAAGGCTAGAGAGCAAGCATCAGACCCATTATACTACCTGGGTAGAATCCCTTCGTTGCCAAAGATGACGTGCAGAGCATTGACAACCTTGAGTTTGATGCATTCTTTGAGAAAATTTTGTTTAGGTCTAAGTCAGAAACTAGTTTGGACGAGATTGCTTTCGAACCAAAGAAATTCCAAGCCCTAGTATCAAATAATATCCCTCATAATCTAAATCCTCCTAGGGATATGGCCACCAAATTTTCTCCCCTCATCTTGCCAACTAATTACATGACTTGCCTCAGAATTATAGCTAGAGAATCAGACTCTATGATGCTGAGGTAAATGTTTCTGCTCAAAGGCAGTTGAACTGGTTTAATGATTTCATCGACCTGGAAGAGGTGGACTATGTAGATGAAAAAATGATTTTGTTTTCGCAGAGCTTTTCGGGAGATGTAAGAAAATAGTTCAAATCCCTCCCACCTGTGAGTATTCATAACTTCACCGCATTCGAGACGTCATTCCTAATTAAATTGGGGGGATAAGAAAAACCCTTTGTAGCTGCTAACACAAAACAATAATATGAAGAAAGCATTGGAAGAGACAGTGCAGGAATTCTCAACCCATTTTTTGAAGGTGTACAACTCAATCCCTACAGAAGTCAAGTCGCCCCTCGGTGCTGCACAGTTGAGGTACATTGATTCCTTTGATAGTGATTTCTCCCTATTATCAAGAGAAACAAGATAAATGAGTCTGGGCGCTATAATGAGCAACGTTGTTGAAGTCGAAGTAAACATGATGGCATCGAGAAAAATAAAGTTGAGGTTCAATCGAGGCGACAAGATACCCCAGGGAGATGCACAGCCATCGATGTTGTAGTCCTCCGATGACAAGTTTGACATGATGATGAATACCATGGAGAAGTTGATGGAGAGAATGTCCATGGGAAACAAACCTGTTTCCCGAGAATAGAATGAACCACAACCCAGGAATCAGAACCTCAGAAGGGGTCAAATCCCTCAGATCATATAGAGGGAAAAAAAAGAGAAAAGGGATCAAGGTGACCAGTAGATGAGACCTCCTTTCCAGAATAACTACGCGGATGAGGATTTTGACCAGACATTCAACAACTAGATGCATTGTTGTGATGACCAAAACCCACGTGTGTTCTTGAGAAAGAGCGAGCATGATCGGTATATGAGAAGAAATGAAGACTTCGTGATGGAGACCGATGATGAAATGATACTTGAAACAGATGAGGCACTGTCTTGTGAGACAAAAGAGTTCAGGAAAGGCTATCGAAATGCCATCAAATAGTTCCAGAAGAAGTACAACCTCCAGAGAAAATATGTGCCTACTGATTCCCAACAAATGAACCCCATAAGGAAGCCTCTGGTGGACACCCCTTCCACAAGCCAAGCAAGGTCGGACAGTGCGACTAGGGATGCAACAGAGAGCTAAGTCAAAGGAGGAGGTCCCCAAGAAATATTCAGAAACAGACAGGGAAGCGAGTGGAAAAGAGGTAGAGAAAAACTGTCCCCCTTTCAATTTTGAACATGATATGGACAAAATAAAAATATCTATCCCATTCAATGAACTTATTAGAAAGGGAGATAATTGGGAACAAATCATAAAATGATGAAAACATGGGAGACACATGATACTCTGAATATTCAATATGATCACTCCGCTATCCTTTTTGGTTCGTGCATTGAAGAGACTAGTGATATTGAAGACATCCCTCCATTCTATGTTAGTCTAAAAGTCCATGACATGACCCTGGATAATGCTATGCTGGATTCCAGCACATCACACAACCTCATGCTAAAGGTGATCATGGATGAACTAGGTTTGGATGTCACCATGCCATACAAAGACCTTTTCTCCTTTGATTCGAGGAAAGTCAAGTGTTTGGGACTTATCAAAGACTTAGTTTTGTCATTGGCTCAAATCCCCACTAAGAACATGGTCATGGACATAGTCATCACATACATACCCCCAAATTTTGACATGCTACTATCAAGGTCATGGGCTACGAAGTTGAAGGGCACTTTGCAAATGGATATATTATATGCTACCATCCTTGTTTTTGGCCATGATAGAAGGATGTACAAAGAAGTGCTACTGAAATACATGGTAAAGCAGCAAGACACGGACAAAAAATCATCCTATATACACCATTGACATCGAGGTGTGTTCTTCTATATTCTACAATGACCTGAGTTTCAAAGAGGAATAACTGACAACCATCATAACAGCTGACGAGAAAACTATGTGGGAAACAATAGAGTGCATTGACCTGAAAGACCATGTGGTAAACGGGGTGTGGAACATGAGTTTTGATGGCGCAGTCAACAGAGAAGGAGCTGGGGCCAGTGTATGGGTAAGCCCCCTTGAAGAAAAAACAAAATTGTGCTCATACAAGCTCGCATTTGAATGCACTAACAACATGGTCGAGTATGAAGCACTAATCTTGGGCTTGCAATTTTTGAAAAAATTGGGCACGCAGAAGATAGCAATGCACAAAGATTCTGAGCTGATCATAAATTAGGTAAAGGGTGTGTATCAAACTAAACACCCCCGGTTGAGAGCATACAAAAATATGGCATTGGACCTCCTCGAAGGTCTTTTAGAGTATGACCTAGCTTCTATCCCTAGAGAGAAAAATCATATTGTTGATGCGTTGGCCACATCGGCCTAGGTTTTCAAGATCCCCATCTTCCTGAACAAAAGATATGAAATCGAGGTTAAGCATAGGTTGGAGATGCCTGATAATATCAAACACTGGCAAGTGTTTGATGATGAAAAATAAGTGGAAAGGTTCCTCCTTATGAGCGATGAGTTTTCCAATACCAACATTGACAAGGAATGCTACGGTGATGAATATGAGAGCGTGGATGCACGTAGTAACGATTACCCTTTCCAAAACCAGATCATGGGAAGGGACATAATACAACTGAAAAATAATATTATTCCAAAGGGGTTGGTGCCACTTGAAAATTTGTTTGACAAAAACGATGTGGCTAAGAACCCCAAGATCACTGCAAGAGAAGAATACATGGAAGACTGCAACATCGGGACTGAGGAGAATATGAAGATGGTAAAATTATCAAACATACTCAGTCTAGAGGTCAAGAAGAACTATGTAAATCTCATGAAATATTTCCTGGATATCTTCGCATGGAGCTATGATGACCTAAAGGTATATGACATGAAAGTAATCCAACATGTTGTCCCTCTCAAGGAAGATCGAAAACCTTTCAAACATAAGCTGAGATAGATAAACCCCCTGTTGCTGCTGCTGATCGAGAAGGAGGTAAAAAGATTTTCGACACTAAAATTATTGTTTCTTTGATATTCTTGAAATGGGTAGCTAATATGGTACCTTTAAGAAAGAAAAGAGGCGAGATAAGATTGTGTGTAGACTTTCGGAATTTAATCAAAGTGTCTCTCAAGGAGCGCTACTCCCTTACTAAAATGGACTACATCCTGCCAAAAGTGGTGGGGTCCCAAAAGATGTCTATGTTGGACGGGTTCTCAGGATATAATAAGATCATGGTCCACTCAGAAGACAGAGAGAAGACGACTTTCACAACTCCATGGGGAACATTCATGTATGCCAAGATGTTGTTCGACCTGATGAACAATGGAGCCACTTTTTAGAGGGAAATGGACATCGAGTTTTTTTGATGAAATGGACAAGTTTATCATGATTTATCTGGACAACATCACAGTGTACTTTTCCTCTGACAAACAACATCTCTAACACATGAAGAAGGTTTTCTATAAGTGTAGGAAGTTCAACATATCACTAAATCCAAAGAAATCACATTTCACAGTGGAAGAAGGAAAGTTGTTAGGGCACATCATTTCCAAGAAAGGCATTAAGATAGAACCCAATAGGGTTGAAGGAATCCTGAAGATCGACACCCCGCGTAGTAAAAAGGAAGTGCAATATTTCTTGGGAAAGGTGAACTTCTTGAGGAGATTCATCCCAAAATTGGAGGAAATCATAAAACACATAACTTGCATGCTCATGAAGGGAAATGAGATTAAGTGGAACCTAGAGGCCAAAAAGTCTTTTGAATATATCAAAGTCATGTTGACTAAAGCTCATGTTCTATCCATCCCATATTTTATGAAATATTTCCTACTGTTTTCATTCTCCTCAAAACACACTATTGCCAGCGTGCTGCTAGAAAAAGATGAGCAGGATTTCAAAAAACCTATAGCCTATTTTAGTCGTACGCTGCGCGACGCTCCACTGAGGTATGAAATTATGGAAAAAAAGGGGTATGCCTTAGTGAAAGCCTTGAAGAAGTTCAAGACATACATATTGCACTCCCATGTTATTTCTTGTGTGTCCAACAGTTCAGTAAGGATATCCTTACTCAACCTGACCCGTAAGGAAGGAGAGGCAAGTGGATAGCAGTTATGTTGAAATATGATCTTGAGATCAAGCCTAAAAATCTGATCAAGGGTTAGGGTCTTGAAAATTTAATGGCACAGTCAGACTGTGACGCTGTAGGAATGAATTTCATCGTTGATATGTTGGAATGCCCTCAAGAAGAAAAAGTTGTGTAGATGCCTCAACATTTCATTGATTCTCCATGGTATGCTGACATCATCTATGTGTTGGAGAATCTCTAGGTTCCTTCAGGTCTGAGTAAGACAAAATATAGGTTTCTCAAGATTAAAGAGGATAATTTCTACATCCTGGACAATTCACTTTACTGGAAAGACCTCGGGGGAATATTGTTTAGTTATTTGTTGGATGATGCGAAGCAGGCTATACAAGAATTACACAAAGGAGACTGCGGAGGACACCACTATTGGAAGACCACCGCACAAAAAATCCTGAGAGGAGGTTATTACTGGCCTACAATATTTGATGACATGTATAAAGAGGTCTCCATCTGCCATGAATGCCATATTTTCGGTGGAAGAAGAAAGCTACAGCCCAAACCACTAAAGCCGATCTCAGTGGAAGCACCTTTCATGCAGTGGGGTCTAGATTTCATAATGGAGATAAATATGCCATCCTCCACACAACACAAATGGATACTCATGGCCACCAACTATTTCATGAAATTTATAGAGGCGATCCCCACAAAGAAAGCTACTGACGCAGTCATCATCCAATTCCTAGAGACAAACATCTTGTTGAGGTTCGGGTGTCCCATTAATATCATAACAGAAAATGTAGCCGCATTCAAGTCTAAGAGGATGGATAAATTTTGTTAGGATTATAACATAACCCTGGGGCATTCCATGACGTACTATCCATAAGGAAACAGATTAGTAGAATCCTCAAATAAGAGCCTGAACAGGGTCATCAAAAGACTCCTTCAAGACAATAAGAGAGCCTGGCATAAAAATCTTATCTACGTGCTATGGGATGTTCAGGTTACTACCAAGAAGTCTATATAAACATCACCTTTCCATATCATTTACGGCACAGACGCAATCTTCCCTACTTCGCTGGGACCTCCTGTCAGGAAGTTGTTGCAAGAACACGAGGCCGAGCTGAATGATGCGCAAAGGAGAATAAACCAGTTAATTCACACACAACAAGTGAGGGAGCAAGTGTATCATCGGCCGTAGCTCCATCAGGAGAAGATAAAGAAATCTTTCAATAATCATTCTAAGCTAGAGGATTTCCGGTTGGGTGATCTAGCCTTGATATGGGACACAAGAAATGAAGACAAAGGAAAGCACAGAAAGTTCAACCATTTTTGGATAGGCCCATTCAGAATCAATGATCATTGTGGGAGAAATGATTATTTTCTAGAAGGATTAGATGGAGAATGCTTTGGTTGGGGGACTGTAAACGAAATATTCCTCAAACATTACCTGATGAAATAAATTTCATTTAAAGTCATTCATCATTGTAAATAGTCATTTTATTTTTGTGTCAAGTCAATAGGTCAGCAAAATATTGAAGCCCGAAGTGAAGGCCCTAAGTTTATGCTGAAGTTTTAGAAGCTTCTTTGATAGGTTTAGTTTGTTTTATGTCCTTCACTTACTTCTCTCAGTTTCTGAAGGTCGAATAAAGCCCAATGGTTAGGCACCTGGTCTACTATTCTTTGCTACCTCGCAGGGAGGATATCATCCCCGTTGGAGCCAGCTATTAGCACTGCCATTTTTCTTTCCAGTTAAAGTCGGTTCTAAGTCACGTTGTGACCCATACACACAAACATGTGATGTCAGGTACATAGAAGTGTGAGTTTGAGGTCAGTAAGTGGCCAGTTGGCCCTTGGAAATAGGAAGGGATGTCAGAGTTGAAACTTGTATAAGTGGTACGGGTATGTCTTTTCCAAAGAGTCGAGTCCTATTGAGAAACCAGTCTCTACGTGCCCAAGTCGAGTCAAGTATTTAATGGAAGTCACATCGAAAATTACAACATGTTATTATTAGTTCATCATGAAGGCCGAAGGAATGAAAAATCACGGCGTTCGTATCATGCATGCCCAACAAACCTTATCGCCTATATCCTACACGCGGGGATTTTCCATGGAAAACCTGTAATTCGACTCGAAACATCTCATCACCATGAATTCATTGTCCTCCATTATGATTCCTTCTTCATCCTGACTCATTATAAATCTCATATGCTCGACACTCTTTTTAGTCATAGAACCAGGCCCACACTTTGTTTGCAATTTTTCTTCCCAGTCTAGTTGTTTCATATTCCACCCCCCTTTTTTGCACCTACTAGATGTACTGCATGTGGGATATACACTAGTCTCACCATGGAGACCTCCCAAAGCGTAAGAAAAGGTGTGAGGAGCAACAAAATTGCAAGATCCAATCCCCAAAATGACTGGGAGTCGTTCTCACCCACAACAAGCATTCCCAGGGATGTGAAAGGAGTTATTCCTTTACCCGCAGAGAAGACCAGATCAAACTACGCAGAACCTAAAGAAGAGGGTTTTTCACAGGAAATGAAGAGGATATAATCCCCATCTCCTTGACAACAAATGCCTCAGAGGAGGGGCAGGCCGATGAAGAAAAAGGAAGCTGTGGAACTTAATTTCCAAAAAAGTCACTTGTCAGATCGAAGGTTGAAGAAATACTCATGTGCGCCATCTGGCTAGAGCCCACTGGAGGATCGAGCCACGAAGACAGGAGCAGAGAAAGGAAAGTAGATATCACATGAGCGAATTATCAAGATCCATATCAGCAATTGAACCAGGCAAAGATGCCATCATTGAACTCTATCAGGAAAACATGGAGTTGAGGCAGCAACTAGCGATAAAGATCATGGAAGCTTCAGCAACGCAGGGTTGCGAGGGAGATGTGGCATGTCCAAAAAGAGAACTCAGAGAGGAGCAAGAAACCATTGTACAACTATGATAAGTATAGATATTGATGAAAGAAAGGCATACAGAGTATTCCATAGAATACGAAGCGGTCAGGAAAGAGGCTCACGTGGCTCTCATCGTCACACAGAAAAAACGAGCCTAGTTGATGCTCGTCTCTGCATATGAAAATAGAAGACAAATATTTCCAGTTTTGAAGGACACATTTCCCCAAATCTCTCTACCTTTTTGGTAACGACTGCGACAATCAAAAAACCACTCGCCACATACATTTTCTAGCAAATGAACGTGTAACAGAAATCAAAGTCGTTATAAATAGATAGCAAGTCTTGATAGACACCTATTCGCTCGGACACCTGATCAAAGGGATACACTAACACATCATTTTTCATATCGAGATTTGACCAATGATCATATCCTCACAGCGTATTTGTGGATGGTCATGGGTAAACAAACGTGATTATTGTCTATTTCTAGGCAGTGCCATGCGAAGAGTGTCCAACGCATGCTACTCAGTTTTCCTCATTTTAGGCTCAGTAGTTAGAAAGAAAGGTAGCCCAACTGGTGCCCTCGTTTATATATTTCATATTTTTTATGTAATCCAGGTTGGTTGGAAAATTTGGTAGACAACAACTATTGTATGTAATTTGATTTTTTTGACCGAAATTTAATGCAAAGGTCCTGTAACTTGATGAAAAGATTCTAGTTGTAGCAGTTGGATGTATTTTTCCTCTTTCTTTGTGCATTTTCTTCCTTTCATCTTTATTCATATCTTTTTCTGTCTATTTCAGAATGAATTTTCAAACCTATGGATTCCCTACGCAACGCCCCTTGTTAGCGCCACTTAGACAAAATGTTTTCCTCTAACAAGTTAACTCTGAATTCACCCATAGCGGTGCTCCGAGTTACTTACTGTGTTTTTCTCCTAACTCACATTATGATTTTACACTGAAGATTGTTTCTTGCCTAGCCTTTTCCTCTCAAGTTCAGTCATTGAGTCATTTGTCTCCATCATTTCCTCAAATTGACTCCATAGCCCAAGTCTTACTTTCTTGCGCCAATATAACCATAACCCATTATATCAAAGGTGTTAAATCTAGCCACTGCTTTCAAATCCATATCCTACGTGAAGACCACACCTCCCAAGAGAGCCCTCTCCATATCCGAAAGGCTAGTTTTCAGGTCTCAAAGTTGGTTGAAAAAGTTACCTCCCTCATCTATCTATCAACCGGACATATTTATAGAGTAGTAACAGGATGACTATGATAGAGGTTAGTTTCATTAAGAAGTATGATAGAATCATCCCCAATGTCATTACCCTCATCCATCTCCTCAAGTTCATTGTTCTGGAAAGGGGGAACAACTCTCTGATCTTCAACATTTCTCCTCTCTCTCCACATGATTTTAGGGGCATTATTAGGCCTTCTAAATTGATTGGTGCTTTTGTTTGTAGTATCCTGATATGGTCTATTTGTCTTCTTAGCTTTCCATTTCAGTTTAGTTATTTCTGAAGTGAGGTCTTTCAAGGTTAGAGTCACTTAATCTAGATTTGGGTCAGATTCTGTTGGGTTGGAAGAATAAGGAAGCTCTTCCCTTTGCTTATTTTTGTCCCTATATGATTTGTTCTTCAATTTTTTTGATGCTAGGATGTTAGACTCAACCTCAATGGTTGCCTCTTGCATAGAAAACAAATTGGTGGACCTCCTCTCCCTCAGGAAAAGAGAAAATTTCACATCAAATGCAATTGTAAATGTGATCTTGGCTGAATCTTTAGTTTTCTTGATATCCTCAAGGATCTTGTTACACATCTTATTGAACCTCTTATTGAATTTTGATAAATGATCACCATTCTTATTTATTAAATCCCCAAAATCAATCATGTAGTACAGGTAATATCTCATGTCTCCCCATTTTTTTTATAAAGGAATCATACAATGCATCAATACCTATGATTTAAGTTGGGGTTAGACCATGAATCCAATTCCTTACCTCTCCATATAGGCTCTACAAAAACAACCTCATCCATACATCTGCATGTTCGATGTTAAAATTGACTGAAAATTTGTAAAATGATACGAGATGTTATTCAATAGTCACATCTCCTTCACCATTGTATCTGGGTAGATATTTCATGTAGTCACCAGCTGGAAATGCATTTAAGTTTTGAGGCAGCACTAAAGGTGCATACCTGACTGTAATGATGGTTCCATCATGTTGACAACCATGTTTGGGACAACTGGGATTTGAGTTTGAGGAGGAGATGTGGGTGTAATTGCTTGAGAATATGATGAGACAGAAGTTGATACAAGACATTTCTTAGGGCTAATTACAAGGGGGTTTTCAAAAATAACAATCTCAAACTGCTTCTTGTTGAGGACATGGGAAAATTTTCCATATGCAGACTTGCCTTTGGATGGAAAGGGGGGTCTCTCAGCAATGGTAGTCTTCCTTAATTGTCTCTCTAAATCAAATATTGTCATGTCACCATTAATATCAAGTTGAATTTTGAGGCTTTAGTATGCTCAGGATTTGATTCCCTAAATCCCTTTTTGGGAGACAAAATTCCTCAATAGATATTCATTCAGTGGACTCGCCAGGTGAAAGATGACAGTCAATTTTGTGCCTGATCTTTGTTCACCATAAAATATCATATCTGATAATTGTTGTTCTCCTAGGTAAATATACTTCATTACTCCATTCCTCGGAAATGGCACTAGAATATGTTGGTCCTAAGGTATGCACCTGATTGGTAAAGGGTGGAGTTAGGCCACCTCAAGTGTTGGAATGATTGGTTTTTATGAATTAAGTTTGTTTGTTTTGAATGGTCAGTTGATAGATGGGTTTTCAAGGGTAGATACCTATTTGGATTGTTCAACAATATCACTATAAGGTTTCCCTTAGCTAGTGGCATGCATTTTGGTAAGAAGATAAAGATATGTAGATAAAAAAAAGGAAACACAAACAATAATACAATTTTTCACTTGATGTATGATATTTTAGACTTGAAATAATATTTTGGATTCAAAACATGTACCTGGATACAAATCATCCAAACAGATTGTATTAAAATGAACTATTCACTGGAATAATAACCGAGATCAGGTTGCATGACAATAAGTAGTTCATTGAGACAATAGTTGAAAAGAAAAGAAACAACACTTTGCATCCATTTCAATTTGTGTCCAGAGAATATAAGAAGGAACACAAGATTTGAGAAAACACATTCTATCACCAAAAATTATATTCACTAGGTGGGAAATTTAACAGCTTTATGCTTCAAGGCCCAAGCCAAAATATTGATGCCTAATCTTCCAAAAACTAAACCTTTTTACATTCAAAATCCATCCATATATCTCTATCCAAAGAGGTTTTGATTACCTATGTAGGATCAAAACTCTAAATTTCAAGTTTACATCACAATCAAATCATGTAGATTCAACTTTACTGTTACTTCCTACTTACAATCTGTAAACATTTGTTTAAACTAGGTGGAGCTGAGTTGAAGTGTCAGTTCATAACTCCCCATTAATTTGACCTTAAAAACATTGTTCTTATAAAAAAATAGAAAATTATTCCAAGTGGCAGAAGTGCTTCTAACTAAACAAGGAAATTTTTTTATTAGTGCAACTCGAACTTATTGTTGATAACTGAAGTAAACATGATGCATAGAAAAAGTCTTCATAAGTTTTTGTTGCTAGACAACTTTGCATGGATGTCCACATAGACCAAAAACTAGAGACCAACCTCAAAAATTGATGGTTCAAGATGGCATAGTTCTCAAATTACTTTATCCTTTGACAACGGTAGACACTTAGATTATTTCCTTCAAGAACATGCATGTTTTCTGATGCTTATTTTGCATCTTATGATACTTTTTCTCTAGCTTATTGTGTTGCAGCTCAAGATCATGTTTTTGTTGTTGTAGACTCTAAATTTTCTGCCTCATGTCATCATTTTTCTCCTTGAGATATTGCACTTGGTGTTTTTCATCCATCTCCCTGCCAGCTTCAACTTTTGTCTTGATTAATCTCTTTACTTTTCTTCCATTCTTGAGCCCCTACTCTTCCTCTACAATAGGTTTATTGATTTCAATGGACAACTTGGATTTCCTTGGCCTCATTTAATATCTGGATGCTTTCTTAGGTTTTTTATAAATTGTGTCTCTCATAGGTTCCTACATTATTAACCTTTTTTCCTTTGATATCTGGTTTGGCATCTTATGGAACTTGCTCATGGACTAGCTCTGCATCTAGACTTATGTCATCAAAGTCTTTCTCAGGGCCTGGTCCAAAGTCCATCACATTTTGTTCTGATTCCAAATCTGTAGTGTACTATGTTTTTACATTAACATATTTTACACCTGAGGTGTCCCCTTCACTCCATTTCTACCTTGTGTTATCCCCTATCATCCATTTCAATGTATGTATATCCATCTCCTCCATATTGGAAAATTCAGAGAGTTCTTCTTTAGTATCCTCATCCTCAATTACCAGATTTATATTTTTGTCCCTCCTATTGGAATTGCATGGTTAATTCCTTAAAATCCATGAGTATGGGACCAAGAGTGTGTAACCATTCCATGTCGATAAAAATATCACAACCACCCATGTCGATAGAAAATATATGAGATTTCATGTGGTACTGACTAATTTGGAGATGCACATTTTCACAATGCCCCACACATTTCATGGACCTGCCATTCGAAATCATGATTTGAAAGTTGTTGACTGCTCAGATATAAAAATTAGTTTCTTCAAAAATGCAGTGATGAATAAAATTATGGGTGCTGCCATTATCAATGGGGATGATGAACTTTTGATTCTTAATGTAACCAATTAGCTTGAGTATTTGGGTAGTAGAGAATCTAGTGAGAGAATTCAAGGAAATGACCGGTTCAACTCTTGGAGGGTTAGAAGGTGGATTCATGTCAGTGGATTCAGGGGACTCAACCATAAGGGGAGCCTCAAAATCTTAAGAAACATCCTTAGAGATGGCCATAAAAATATTTTTTTCCTTACACTTGTGCCTGGAAAAATATTTTTCATCACAATTATAACAAAGGCCCTTGAGTTGGTGTTCAACCATTTCTTCCCAAGTCAATTTCTGGATATTTAGTGGAGTGGAAGGAGGATTGGGAGTGATTGGTTTAGAGAGAGGAATAAAGGAGGTTTTTTTGGTTTCATAAGAGATAACTTGTTGTGCTTCCTTATCTCTTTTAGTAGCTTCCACCCAACTCTGAGGGAGATCCATGAGGAAATGGGCAGTAATTGCATCCTTGAGGCCACTGATAAATCATTATTGGAAAAAAGCATCATACATGCCCTCTATGCGAAAAGCTAATTACTCAAAATATACCATAAAGTCTTCTACTGTGCTAGATTGCTTCAAATTTGTCAAATGATCTAAATGGTGGGTGTCATTGTCAAAGCGTTCATAAAGTTATGCAAAAAATTGTGTCCAAGCCACATACCCTTGGTGGGAATTTTTTTCACCATTGCCACCATTGAAAACGTTCTATATCTATATGGAGAACACCATACTTGAGTTTGGCCAACTCATCGGTAATTCCATACAAAGAGAAATAATGTTCCATTTGAGTGACCTGGCTTGTGGGATCCGAGCCATCAAATTTTTTCACTTCCAAGCGAGGGGGATGTTGGTCTTACTGAAAGTGGTGGGGAGGAAAAGAGGTGGATTGGGAGGATTCAGGACCTTCAAGGCTATGTTAAGAACCAAATATCAATATAGCATAGAAAAACCTCAGAAAAAGTACTCAACGCCTTGAAAAAGAGATAATTTCAGATAATAAGTCGCTTCAAGGGGGAAACCTCCTTTTACCCCACTTAAATGTTCAAGTACAAGATGATTCAAAATGAAAATGTCTCCTTGGTATATATAGGAGACTAGGAGGTATAATTACAACTAATGGCCTAAAGCCGACATAAATAAAATAACATTACTAATATAATATGCCTCAATTAAGGGGTAATGAGCCAATATTAGGGCTTAACATGCCCCTCCCCTTGAGACAAGTGTTTTTCGCAAAGCTTGAGTAACTCTGGATGATTCTATATAAAAGACTCATCTTCCCAAGTGGAATCTTCAGCTGGTAGTTTCCTCCATTTAATGATATACTCTGAAATGGATCTATTCCTCAGCTGGCGAATTCTTGTGTCAGTGATGGCTTTAGGCTCCAATATGATTTTTCCTTCCTCGTCAAGTTCTGGCAATATAGTTTGAACTGGGATATTGTCGCCTATAACCTTCTTTAAGCATGATACATGGAAAACTGGGTGTACTTGCGAAGATGCAGGCAACTCCAATTTGTATGCCATAGTACCAATCTTTTGCAAGACCTTATAAGGGCCATAGTACTTTGGTGATAATTTATTATCCTTCTTGGCTTGCTTGAGGGACATCTGTTTGTATGGTTGTAGTCTTAAAAACACCCAATCCCCTAGTTTAAAAATTCTTTCACTACGATGTTGATTTGCTTGTTGTTTCATGCGATTATGTGCCATGGTCAGGCTATCCTTTAATATTTGGAGAACTTATTGTTGATTCTCGATGTGATCTTCCACTTCTTGAACCTTATATTTTTCTTTTAGAGAAGAATTTATGGAAGGAGGGTGGTATCCATAAAGTTCCATAAATGGTGTCATTTTTGTTGCAATATGAAAGGAAGTGTTATACCACCATTCTACCAAGGGTAACCATTTGAACCATTGTGTTTGTTTATCAGAGACAAAGCAATGAAGTTAGCCTTCCATACATTTTTTCACTATCTCGGTTTGTCCATCATACTGAGGATGATAGGATGAGCTATGAGCCAATTGAGTACCCAAATAAGAAAATAATTATGTCCAAAAATGTCCAGTGAAGATGGGATCTCTGTCACTTACAATAATCTTTGGGCTGCCATGTAGCTTTTGAAATGTCTCCATGAATGAGGTGGAAACTGTACTATCTTTGAAGGGATGAGAGAGTGCACAAAAGTGTGCATACTTGGTTAGTCTATCAAAAATCACCATGATGACACTCTTTCCTTCAGAATTTGGTAACCTTGTGATGAAATCCATGGAAACCTCCTCCCAGCACTGACTTGGGATGGATAATGGTTGTAAAAGACATGGGGTCTTAATTATTTCCACCTTATTTTGTTGGCAAACCAAAAATTCTACCACAAACCTTTGAACACTAGTTTTAAGGCTATCCCACAAAAAATCCTTCTTGAATCTATGGTAGGTTTTCAAAAATCCTGAGTGCCCTCCTACTGGAGAGGTATGCAATTCCAATAGAACCTTTTGTTTGAGTTGGGAGTTCTTACATAAATATAAGCGATCTTTGTACCATAGTGAATCATTTTTCCATGTAAATGTATCTGATGCACTGGAATCCTGCTGCAACCTTTGAATGAGAGTCCAGAATTTTTTGTCATTCTTTCATTCATCCCTTGCTTCTATTATCCAATTGGGTTGGATGATCGAGATAGCACAGAGAAATGCCTCAACATCTTCATCCTTTCTTGAGAGTGCATCTACCACAACAATTTGCTTCCCCTTTTTATAGACGATTTCAAAATCATAACCTAATATCTTGCTTACCCATTTTTGTTGTTCTTCTAAAGATAGTCTTTGTTCCAAGAAGTATTTAAGACTATCATGATCTATTTTGACCTTGAAGTGCCTACCTATTAGGTAAGGACACAATTTATCCAATGCATGTAGTATTTCCATCATTTCCTTCTCATAAATGGGTTTGTGTAAGTCCTTTCCCTTAAGTGGTCACCTTTCAAAAGACAGGGGCCTTCCTTCTTGCATTAGCACAACACTAATTCCATTTCCCGAGGAATCACATTCCACAATAAAGGTTTTTGTGAAGTTTGGAGTGGTCAAGACAGGAGATTTACACATCACCTCTTTAGTTTGTTCAAAAGCTTTAGTTTCCTCTGGAGTCCATGAAAATGCATCCTTCTTAGTTAGTGCCATTAAAGGTGCTGCTATTCTTCCATAGTTCCAGACAAACTTGCGATAGTAACCTGTCAAACCCAAAAATCCTCTAAGATTCTTCAATGTTTTGGAATTCCATCATGGCCTTAATCTTGTTAGGGTCTACCTTGACACCTTCATGAGATACAATATGACCCAAATAATCCACCTCCTTTACTCCAAAGAAACATTTGGATGGTTTGGCATATAGTTGTTGCTCCTCTAATAGTTGTAGCACCTTGTCAACATGTCGCACATGATCCTCCCAAGACTTGCTATAGATTAGTATATCATCAAAAAATACTAACACAAATTTTTGAAGGAAGGGATTGAAAATGGAATTCATCAACCCTTGGAATGTGGAAGGTGCATTTGTAAGGCCAAAAGGCATGACCAAAAATTCACAATGGTCTTCATGAGTTCGAAATGTTGTTTTTGGGATATCTTCTTCCTTCATTCTGATCTGATGATACCCTGAACAAAGATCCAATTTTGTGAAATAGATTGCTCCATGTAGTTCATCTAACAATTCATCAATGATGGGAATGGGAAAATTATCTTTAATAGTGATCTTGT
>ML777185.1:1173301-1200795 GCA_009831015.1 Picea engelmannii
AAATCATGTTGTATGGTTGCAACAGTCTTTGACTTCCCTTTGTTGCCAAACTTTTTGGGTCTTCTTTCAGGATGAAGTTTCCAACAATGGTCTTCATCATGGCCATCTTTTGAAAAATGTTTGCATGCGAATTTTTCTCCCTCTTTCTTAACAACTACATTCTTTTTTCCATTGCCCTTGAACTTCCTCTTTCCTTTGTCTCCATGACTGAAAGGCTTCTTGTTACCCTCATGAGTTTCATTCCTTCCTCTTGCTTCCAAATGACTGGCCTGAACAAAAACTTCATCTAGATTTGAAGGATTAAACATGAGTACAGTATGTCTCAAATAACTATGTAAAGCTCCAATGTATTTGAGTAAAGTTTCTTGAGAAAACAAATCTACTCCCAAAACCAAAACTCTTCTCCTAAATTCTTGAGTAAAGCTTTGCATATTTTGTCCTTTAGCTTGTCTAGAATTTTGCCAATCCATAGTAGCCTTTTTCATATATGCCAATGGGTAAAATTGTCTTTTAATTGCAACAGTAAAATCATTCCAAGAGGTTAAAATTTTACCATGTTTCTTCATGTCCTCCTGAGTTTTGGCTTCCCACCAAATAAGTGTTGCACTATCCAATCTTAAAGAAGCAAGTTGAATCTTAGTTTCATCATATTAAATTTTTTGTATCCTACAATACACTTCAATCTGATGAATCCAATTATCTAATTTCTCAGCATTTACTTCTCCATTGTACATTGGCAATTCGAATTTAATATCAAGCTTTAACAAAGGAATTTGTGAAGGAGTTTTACCATGTCCTTTTGGAGAATTCAGAAGAGGTCTTGAATTGGTAGAAGAAGAAGAAGATGGAGGTGAGGGTGGTGGAGAAGCACCATTCCCTCCATTTCCATTTTGAGTTTTATCACCACTGTCTCCCTTGTGCTTTGAAGAGTTGGAGCCTTCACCTTGCAATCCTGTATTCCTTTCCATCAAGATTTTCATCATTTCTCTCATTTCCATGAAAACCTTTCTGAGATATTCATCTTCTGTAGGAATATGTTCATGACTCTCTTCATGAGCCATACTTAGTGAATGCCTCCTTGAAACTTGCGGTGATGATATAAGCTCCCTCCTTGAAGGATGAGAACTTGGCTCTACAAGTTGACCTTCTCCTCTTGTGAGTTTCAACCTTGTGAGCATCATAAAAAAAAACACTTGCAAATAATCAAGTCTTCAAAAACCTATGCTCTGATACCAAATTTATCTAAAAATGAAGAAGACTTGTATTCTTGAAATTATTTGCAAGATTTAATTCATGTGTTAAAATGCAAATGGATCAAATTTGCAACACAATTTTTATAGAAATTACTCATTCAAGATGCATATAAACAACAACAATAAATAGTGAAAATAAAACACATAACACAACAAATGATAAAGGAATTCACCCCTCTCTTGGGCTACATCTCTTGGTCCAACTTCCAATGGATCTTTTGTATTATTTTCCCAAAGTTCTCAAAAATGTGCTTTACAATGCTCAAAATGACAAATAGATGGCTCCAATGGTTCCAGAACATCCAAAAACCCCTAGCTGGGATTTTTTGGCACCTCGTTTGGCAAAAAATTGAAGAAGATAGGCTTCCTGGAAGTTCCCCTTCAAACTTGTTGTCTATGGATCGACAAATTGCACCCTTGTTGGCTCAACCTAGCCCTCACACACATTTAAGTGTTAAAACTTAGCACCGGGTGCAACCACACAAATGGTACAAACTGTAGGACGGTTATGGGTGCACCTAGTCCCTAACCGCCAAGGCCGAGGTCATGTGGCCCATGTGACCACGTGCAAACGCAAAACGAGGCTAAAACTTTAAGAGCAAGTGTGGTCGTGACAAGTGGCGGGTCGTTGGTTTTATAACCATTTGAACCACAATACAAAACCAAATTGTGCATGCCAACCGATGTGATAGAGGGTCAAATGGATATGGTATATACGACCAGGGGCTAGGGCTAAGCCCCAACCCGGACCCCCGTGCCAACACACAACAACTCAAACTTAAAATTATATTAAACCATATATATAATAAGGAATACAGTGGGGCGTGTTGGTAACACATACTTTGCAAAGGCTATACATGTGGGTGGAGGTCGCGAGGTCGAATCCAGTGGACTCCAAATAAATTTTATACAAGCAACCAATAACACGGTGCCACGTGGTAGCCCATGACTGGGCCACATGGCACCGTACAACCAACCAAATACTGCCACGTGTCACAATATCATTCATCCATATCTACCAAGTTTCTGCCACTCAACCCTGCCACGTGTCGTACGGACTACCACGTCAGCGTCCGTATGGACTATACGGACTGTACAGTCAGCATCCCTTTTTTTTGCCTGTTTGTCATTTTGAACAGAATGTGATATCTCTCGCTCCCGACATCCGTTTGAACCCAAATGAGTTGCGTTGGGTTCGTAACGATGATGCCTATGCTCCCATTTGATTTTAAGTGATTCCGAGCACTTTGAATTTTGAGAAAAATTTGATCCCCTGGATCACTCTGCCCCGTGCTTCTGTTGATCGAATCATTATAAGCAAATTCCACCTATGGTAGAATGTTATCCCATTGACTGTGGTGTTCAGTCACTAGGCTCCTCAATGAATCTCCCAAGCTCCTATTCACAACTTTTGTTTTTCCATCCATCTGAGGATGATAAGTTGAGCTAAATGACAAATTTGTCCCTAGCTTCTTCCATAAAGTCCTCCAGAAATGTCCCACGAACTTGGTGTCTCAATCTTAAACTATACTTCTTGGTAAGCCGTGAAGTCTGACGACTTCTTTGAAAAACAGATTCACAATATGTGTTGCGTCACTGGTTTTCTGACATGGTATAAAATGTGCCATTTTTGAAAATCTATCTACCACCACAAAGATTGAATCAAATCCTCTTTGCATTCTTGGCAGCCCCAATATAAAATCCATGCTCACTGCATCCCACGGCCTCTCAGGTATGGGTAATGGCTGGTATAACCCCATGTTCTGCCTTTTTCCCTTTGTGTGCTGACAAATTCTACACCTGTCCACAAATATCTTAACATTTGTCCTCATCCCTAGCCAAAAATATGAGCCATTCAGTTTTGACAACGTCTTATCATGACCGAAATGTCCGGCCAATCCTCTACTATGTTTTTCTTTCAACAGATTCTCCCTCATGGAGCATTTTCAAATACATAACTGATTTCCCCTGAATAATAATCCATCCTGGATCATATATTCGTTCCATTGGCTTCTGTCTCTGAGAATTGGATTCTCAGATGCCTCATATGCCTCTTTAAAATCTGGATCATCTCTATACATTTCTTTGAGATTATCAAAACCCAAAGTTTTGACTCTAAATTCCTGCATCAACAAACATTTCCTGCTCAAAGCATCAACAACTTTGTTAGTAGTTCTAGAAATATGTTTAATTACAAAAGTAAAATTCTTCATGTATTCAACCCATTTAGCATGCTTTTGGTTCAACTTTTCCTATTGAGTCACAAATTGCAAAGCGTGATTATCGTTGTACAAAACAAACTCCTTAGGAACCAAATAATGTCTCCATTTTTTCAGTACTTGTATGACAACATAAAATTCCTTGTAATATGTGGAGTACTTAACCTTCACTTCATTCAGTTTCTCACTGAAGTATGCGATCGGTCTGTCATCTTGGCTTAAGACCGCTCTAATTGCAAATCCACTAGCATCACATTTGACCTAAAATGTCTTACTGAAATCTGGCAACACTAGAATTGGTTGTTCAATAATCTTTTTCTTCAGCAAGCTGAAATTTTTTTTCTGCTTCCTTTGTCAAGTGAAAAGCTTTATGTATTTTCTTCACCATATCCATCATTGGTGCACTAATTCCACTAAAATTTCGGATGAATTTCCTGTAGAAACTAGCTAATCCATGGAAGCTTCGAACCTCAAATATACTTTTCAGCAATGGCCAATTCTTAATCGCCTCTACCTTATCTAGATCCATTTTCATCTCATCTACAGAGATAAAAAAACCCAAATAAATGAGTTATGCCCTCATAAATATTGATTTCTTCATATTTATCAACAATTTCTCTTGCTGCAATCTCCTCATCACTATAGCTAAATGCTTCAAGTGTTATGTTTCTATTTTTCTGAAAATCAATATATCATCAAGATATACAATGATGAATTTCCCAATAAATTCTTTGAGGACTTCATTCATCAATCTCATGAAAGTAATGGGTGCATTTGTTAAGCCAAATGGCATAACAAGCCATTCATACAACCCTTCGTTCATCTTGAATCATGTTTTCCATTCATCTCCTTCTCTCATACGAATTTGATGATATCCTCCTTTCAAATCAATCTTTGAAAAAAACTTTGCTCCACTCAAGCAATCCATCAAATCATCCATCCTTGGTAATGGAAATTTGTATCTGATAGTAATCTTGTTGATTTCTCTCGAGTCTATGCACATCCTTCAGCCTCCATATTTCTTTGGGCTGAGCATTGTTGGAACAACGGATGGACTCAAGCTCTCTCTAATCAATCCTTTGTCCATTAAGTCCTGGACTTGTCTCTTAACCTCTTCATTCTCCTACGACGTCAATCTATATGCTACTTTGTTTGGTAAACTAGCTCTAGGTATAAGATCAATGTGATCACTTATACTTTTGATAGGTGGAAACGAATGAGGTAGTTCGTCCACTACTATATCAGCGAACTCTCCCAGCAACTTTTGGATTTCCTTTGGTAAATCATCCACTCTTGTACTAGTTAAAACAATTCTAGGCTTCTTGACCACAATAAATTGTGTATCTTCCTTCTTCTTAACCTCCTTAAGAATTTCCTTCCCACTCATGAGAAGTACAATGTTTCTCACCTCTGGTTTTGCTTCTTTATCCTTAATCGACAACAACATGTGAGTTCTCCCATTCTTCTCTAGGGTGTATGTGTTCTTTCTCCCATCATGAATCACATTCCTGTCATATTGCCACAGTCTACCCAGCAATAGATGACACACATCTATGGGAATGACATCACATAGTATTTTATCCTTATATCCTCCTATTTTAAATTCAACTGAACATTATTTAGTGACATTTACCTGATGTCCTTTCTGTAGCCACGAAACTCCGTATGGGCTTGGATGTTCAATAGTCTCCAGCTCCAAATTTTCTATCATCTCTGTAGAAACGATATTTTTTGTGCTACCACTATCCACGATGACTTTGCATACCCTGTCTTTGGTCTTGCAAGCAGTCCAAAAAAGTTTGTTCCTTTGGGTTGGGTTCTCTGCCTCCTTCTATGGCATTAAGAGAAATTTCCTCATCATCATTGATCTTCTGCACTCAGCATCTTCTGCCTCAATATTCCATCCTTGTGCTTCAACAATGTGAGTTTCACCACCTTATTTCTTTCTATTTGGACATTCATAAGATTTGTGTCCATTTTTTCCACAGGTAAAGCATTTTATTTCTCCATCTCTGCCTCTTCCTCTTCCTCTAGTTCAAGGAAAAGTATTTCTATCAACATACTGTCCTCTCTGTGAGCTTCCCCCTCTCTTAGTTTGAGTTTGAGGTTTCTTCCACTCTTCTTTAGGTTTCTAATTTCTGTCTTGGGCAATTATTTTTCCTCTAGCTTGACTTTTGCCTTGGCCTCTTTGACCTTGCTTTCAGCTCAGCTTCTCTTCAGCGTTCAGAGCCATTTGATAAGCATCTTCCACATTTCTAAGGGTCATCATGCTCATCTCATCTTGAATGTCGTATCTTAGACCATTCATGTACTTGAACACTTTTTCATCATCACTTTCCTGATGACCTGCTCTGATGTTGATCTTGTAGAATTCCTCAGTGTACTCTTTCACTATCATCAACTTCTGTCTCAAGTTCTGCATCCTCTGAAATAAAGTGATTTGATAATCCTTGGGTATGAATTTGTCTTTCATCTTCGCAACCATTCTATCCTAGCTTTTGATTTTCTGCTTGCCTTTGTAGCGTCTGTCAGCCTGCAGTTCATCCCACCATAATGATGCATGCCCTTTAAGTCTTGTGACAGCGTGTTTAACCTTCTTGTCTTCCTCAACATCCTCATAGTCAAAATATTTATCCAGAGTTCTAATCTAGTCTAGAAGATCTTCAATGTCCAGGTTCCCCTCATACATGGGAATCTCCATTTTTTCCCTGACACCTATCCTTGCAACAACCCTGAATAGGCGTTCATCTGCTGCATCTTCGACTGTGACTTCTTCTCCTTTATTTCCAGCTTCATTTTCACTTTCAACCTCATTGATATCCCTAGCATTGATTATGCACCTCTGTGTTGTCTCCATGGCATCAAGCCTAGCACGTAGTTCACGAATTTCCTTTTCCACTGCTAGATTAGGCATTGGTCTGTCTCTTCTTCTCGATGGCATGGCTGTAAAATTTCTCTTTTCTCTTCTACAGAAAGAAAATAACTCTTACTCGATCTGATACCACAACTAACACAGACCCCCTGCCCTCAGGCCGAAGTCTACTCAGGATCGTTCTAAATCTACCCTCCTGAGTCTGATTGACTCTTACGTTCCTCCACAAGGAATCCTACACACACACACAACAACGGTGTTTTTCCACAGGCCCTTATGAGTATGCCCCATGTGAACCAACACAAAGAAACACTCAACCCCCTTGACCACAATAAAATTATCGTGCCCTTTTTCCCTATCGGGACTTTCCTTTTCAGGATTTTGGGTTTCACGATTTCACGAATCCTGTTGTCGAGGTTCTCGACCTTTCCAACTTTCGAAACCTGAAATATCGATTTTCTCGAAATGCTTGGCTGCATCCTCCTACGTAGTTGTATTGCATTTCAGGATTTCGGGAGTTCCAGAACAAGGAATCCCAACCTCTTGTCTTCACAACAGCTGAAATGCCAAAACCCGAAGTGTTTAGCAAAATACTGGCTACTATCGATAATTTTTCCCTTTCGGTGTTTCAAACTTCATGATTTCATGAGTCTTGATGTGAGGCTTCTGAATCTCTCTCTCACCTCCACAAACCTCGAGTTCTGAAAAAATATCTCCAACGCGATCAATGGCTATAAGCCTCCCTTCGATCCAATGACCCACATGATTTCACACTTTTAGGTACCGGAAGTCCAAGACTCTCGATCCCATAACACTGTCCTCTCGGGTTCCCGAACCCCGAAACATCGAATTGCCAAAACGCCCCTTCTTACTATTTCGAGGGTTCTCATGTGAAGTGCCCGAATTCTTGTCAACGGGAATGCCAAAATCCCAATTCCTTAAATGTCGAAATACCACTTCACAATATCTTGGATCTCGCAACTTCAAAATTCTAAGTGTAAGGGCTCAAGCTCCTTGTCCTCAGGACTTTCAGTATTCTGAATCCTGAAATGCCAAAATGATTTTCTTTTCTCCTTGATTTCACAAACCGGGAGTTCGAAACTCTCAATTCCAAATCA
This sequence comes from Picea engelmannii, assembly GCA_009831015.1. Classification (NCBI taxonomy): domain Eukaryota; kingdom Viridiplantae; phylum Streptophyta; class Pinopsida; order Pinales; family Pinaceae; genus Picea; species Picea engelmannii. Next base: position 1,180,764 of record ML777185.1, read on the forward strand.
CTGTCTCCTCAAGATCCTGAATCCCGAAATGCCGAAATTCCAAAATGCTCCTCCAAAGGTATTTCATGTTTCATGATTTTAGAGCTTCTGATGTGGAGCACTCTACTCCTTATCAACAGGAATGCCAAAATGCCGATTTCCAAAATTCCAAAATTTGTCCTAGGCTATTCTTTTTGTGATTTGAGAGTTCTAGTGACCAAGGGTTTTGGATTACACTCTAGACTCACAAATCCTGAATTCCTGAAATAATATGATGCTCCAGCAGATCACGATCAATGGTCCATGTTGACTCCTATTACCAGAGTGATGGATTCGTCCCTCCTTATCCACCTTGTAACTTCTCTGGATCTTACGGTTCTCGTGATTTTGGGAGTTCTCCTTGGAGAATTCTGATTGCTCGATTTCTTCCTTCAAACACTTCAAAGGCATCAATCCTTATAAGCTTTCCTCTGACAACTTCAAGTCACAAAATAACTCCTGCACGCACTCCTTATGGCAGACCTTCAAATACTTCTACGTATTTGAACTGTCGACTCTATGCACTTTCTCTACAATAGCAATCTTTCAATTTCTCAACCTTAGTTGATAAGTTCTAAGGTCTCGACGAGCCTGCACACACCTTGCACGACTTCTGTTCTTGTCTTTCACTTCTTCTAGAATGAGAACAATAGTATCCCTCCTCACTTTTCAGAGATGAACTCTGAGTCTTTGTCAACACACTCCTTGTGGACGTTTCACTACACTCCTTGCAGGAACTTCTCACTCAGGATGAGAAACAATTGAAACTCATTCTCTTTCTCTCTCAGACTTCAAAAACTTAACATGAAGTCATACATACATAGCATAACAACAAATGCATGACAGAGAGAATAAAGCAACCATAAGCAGATCAATTAGCATGTATACACAAAAAGCATCATAACAACATGAATCTGAATCAAAGCTTCATATTTTAATTCAGAACTTCTATACATGGGTTCTTCTCTACAAATCTCTACTACAACTCTCCTCTTCTCTATGCTAATATGCTTAATTCCTCTAAATATGATTGATACAATGATACAAAGATGAGGTTGTCTATAGTCATTTTCCCTCCTGTTCCTAAAACTGTCTAATCTGGAATTTTAAATCTACCTACTTTCATTAACTATGCATAAATGCCTTAACTTCTACAGATGAGAGTGAAATGATCATGATCTGTTTACAATATGCAAGTATGCTTCCCTTTAACCATTACATTTAATGTTTTCAAAAATATCCCAAAATGTGAGAAAATGCATGTTGTGCTTTCCAACGGTCTTTCACCTCCACGCTCGCTTGACTGCTTACGATGCTCCTGCATCACAATAAAACTTTGTGTAGTGTTATGCCTATGTATTTACCATCTACTGCAATAGTGAATACAACTTTGGTAAAAAATTATTCCTCATATCATTGTGTTAGTGTTATTAGAACATCAGTCACATGGTTTAATACTTTGATCCGTGACAAGGATTAAAAAAATTCCTGCATGCTATATCTCAAACTATGTTTTTGTCTACTCCATTAATTATATCAACTTATGTTCCCAAATATAATTCATCTACATCCATTACTATCGAGAAAAATAATATATGAGTCTGCTCCTGAATCAAATGCAAATGATTGAAAACTGGTGAATCAATTCCCATCTTATCATCATAACTAGTTCACTGTGATCATTAGATCATTGGACCAAGCTACAAGAATCATCAATATTATAACTCAAAATTGATCATCATATCATAATGAGAGAACGATCATATGTATTGAATTGATTGTGCATATTGAACTAGCATGATCATTAATTTACAAACACAGAATCGAAGAGTTAATTCAAATCCACCCTTATATTTTTTGTGTCCATGGTCGATTGGATCGAAATGGTCCACAATAATTTTAGGTTTGGTTGGAAGTTGACCAAAGTCAACACAAACTTGGACCTGAATCTTTTATCAAAACCATTTTATATTATTTCGAGTCCATTGTTGATCAATATCAAACAACCCTCATTATTTCACGTTATCTTCAGTATTAAATAGATTCAAAATAGACTCGGACGTGAAAATATAATTCAAATAAACTTGTATATTATTCTTCAACCATCAACTAGAGAGTCTATAATCAATGGTGATATTGGCATAAACAAGTTTGACCTCGTGAAAAATCTGGATCCATTGCCAGATCTAGCACCAAAAGAATGTTTGATGTTCCTACAACTAGTGTAATTGTTAGCATGATAGAAAAAATTGTGATGGGTACCACTCTACATATTTTATTAAACAAATTGTGATGATCCAACATAATGATTATGAGAAATATATCTATGAAATCACAAGCCAATGGAAGATGTTAGGGTCCTATAATCATGGGTAACTCGATTCTTCAGCTCTTTTTGGCATTGCCCCCGTGATGAAGACATCTGTCTTGTTGGTCTCTCGGTTGTTTCCATTTTCCCCTCCATCCATTCCGCCTGATCCTCCATCACCCTGCTGCATCCTTCATCCACTATTGTGCCACTCACTCCCTTTGCCCGTTTGTCCCGTTGGCTACTTCTCGCCCACCTCCCCTCCATGAATAAACAAACTTAGGCTAAAAAGAACAATAAGTTAATCATGTTAGCAATAAAATAAGTTAATTAGATTAATTAGTAATTTTAGATTAATTAAAATATGCTAGGCTAGTTGATAATCAATTAATTAATTAATAATTAAGTTAGTTGTTAATAATTAGGTTAGTTTGTTAGAATAAACATTAATAAAAAATAATAATAAAAACAATATAATAATATTGATAATAAAACTTATAAAATAATAAACATATAAGTTAATATATATATTAAATAAAACATAATGCAAAAACAAACAAAATACAATATAATAAAAACATGCATTAAAAACCAAAATGTAAATACAAAAACAAAATAAAACATAAATACAAAAATATATAAAAAAACAAAACATTAAAACAAATTAAAATTTAATAAATAAAACAAAAAAGTTAAAACGTAATAAAACATTAAAACGAAATAAAAATAAAAATAAAACAAAAAGAAAAAGGAAAAACACGTAAAAATAAACAAATAAAAGAAAATTAAATAAAAGAAAAACAAAAAATAAAATGTCAAATCATTTTCCCCCCACCAGCAACTTAACCTTCACACATCCCAAGACATTAATCCACAGACCTAAAAAATTTCAGACCCTCCCGTGCTTTTCAAAATTTAACAGAGGGGGGGGGTCCAGAATAGTGGTATTGGGAGGGACACTTGTCACCTCCAGGTGATTTCAAACCCCCCCCCTCCCAATACCACTTACCACCTCAGGGGGGGTCCATAATACCACTTACCTCTCCAAAACCGCCCTCCCCCAATTTCACAAAACCGTTGTTTTTCCAGTTTTGACCAGTCTTCTTTTGAAGCAGATTCTGGGCAAAAGAAGATGAAATTTAAAAGACCGAAAGAGGTTTTTGTTCATAACGGGCTGATGAACAAAAACCTCTCCCATGTTTTTCAAAGGTACCACCAGTTGGGAGAATATAAGCGTTCTTTCAACCTCATGTTTTGGATTTCTGGTTTTTTCTGTTACAGTCCCGATTTTGCAGGAGTTGTTTCGGCAAGGTGGAATCCAAATTTGAGAAACTGAAGGAGGTGTTTTCTCCAGACAAGCTAATATAAAATAACCTCCTTTTTTTTTTAATAGGTGTCACTGATTGGGAGAAATCAATGACTTAGCGTACCCTTATTTTCATGAAATTCGGCCAAACTTGCAGTTCCAGATTTTTGGGGATTTTATGCTATTCTTGGCCGAGGCAGTTAAATCCAACTTACACAACTTGCTGGGGGATATATCCTATTTATTGAGATGATTTTAATGTAAAACAGGTTGATCGTTGCACCAGAAATGTTGTTCTCTGTAATTTTTTAGATCCACCAGTAATACAAAGGAATTGGTGCACAGGATTCTTGCGTCTGGACATTGGTGATGTTTTTCTTGCTATGTTAATTTTTTCTTACTCTGTTATCACCTTGTTTTTTAATTCCAACTGTTAAAAGGAAGTTAAAGAATAGAATTTACCTCGGGTACTCTGTATCTGGCCTTTTATCAGTCTACATGTTATTCTTCTGATTTTGAGTTAAAGAAATTCTTGAATGCTTCTTTACTTAAATAAACCTCTCACCTGTTCTATCTTTCCATCACATTTTATCTTAATCAATATAGTATCTTGGCTATCTCACCTTATGAAGAATCCCTTTAAAAGTTGTTTATCTAACCTTATGTTTTGACACAGACCCCATAGCCCAATGGGATTCTAAAGCAATCATTCAGCCAAACACCTCAAATAAAAAACAAACCCTATTCTGCATAACTAGCCTAATATCCTATTTCAAACAAATCTAAATTTGACAGAGAGATCCCTCTTTGAGTCTCAGAGGGCTAGATCCATGACTCGAAGTGGTTTTGATGTTGCCTCTGTGACTATTTTCACAGCCTTGGGCAAATTACAGAGTGTTAACAGAAGATAAGGAAGTTTTAGATGATAATAGAGGATATTAGATCAGTTAAAATTTCTATCCAAAATGTTGAAAAATAGAAGCTCTCCGATCAAAGCACCCAAGCATTCCATTGCAGCTATAAGGTTTTTGATAAGAGAAGGGATAAATGTTGGATAAATTACAAGGGAATTGAGGTATTTTAAGTTAAACCAAAATTTCAATAACAAAATATCAACATTGTTGTTAAATACATAAAAAGGTGCAATGGCGCATTAAAAGGACACAATTGTTCAATTTCATACCTGTTGGAAGACTATATAAACAAAAAGGTATGGTGAAAGGAGAGTGTCTCTGTGGTCTAATTCAGAAGATCTAAAACACAAACAGATTCCAAATAAGATCCTCAAAAAATTCAAATGAAGTGAGGGTGGAAGGAAGGACCAAGGGAGGATTGAAGTCCTCTATAGGTTGAAGCATGAAACATGGAGTTGCAACTTCCTCAAGTTGGTCCTTGAAAACAAGAGGTTTGGATTCCTCTATAGGTTGATCCTAAACTACAGGGAGTTGGTTCTTCCTCAAGTTGGTTCTTGGAAAAAAGGGGATTGGTGTCTCCTTGAGTTGGTGCTCAAAAGAAGAGAGATTGGTGTCTCTTACAAGCTATAACTTGAAAATGCAATATAAGTTTTATGATTATTACATTTAAAATTCATAGTTATGTACATTCTTGTTGATAAATTGTTGTAAATTAATAAAGAATTAATTTAATTTGAGAAAAATAAGTAATATTGATTCACCCCCCCTCAGTAGTGAACAACATTCCAACAATTGGTATCAAAGGAGTTTCCTTCACCACAGTCTAAGCACTTGAAGGAAGATTCTAAGAAATCCAATGGATCAACAAGACAAAATGTCCTCCAACAGAGCACCATTATTCAAAGGAAATGATTATGCATTTTGGTGTATAATGATGAAAAGTTATATGATGGCTCTTGGATGTTATGTTTGGATATCTATGTTAAATGGTTGCACTACACCAACTATTTCACCTTCATATGTTATTGCAAAGAAACTATGCAATGATAATTTAAGGGTTGTTAATGCAACTATGGTTGGATTATCAAACCCCATATTTGTAAAAGTGTTGCATTGTAAATCAGCAAAAGAAATTTGGGACAAACTTAAATTCATCTATGAAGGAGATGGAAAATTTAAGGAAGCAAAACTACAAACATACAGAGAGAAGTTTGATAGTCTAAAGATGAAAGAGGAAGAAAACATTGCATAATATTTTCAAAGAGTGGATGAAATAGTCAATTCAATCAATGCATTGGGAGAATAGTTAAAAAAATAATTATTGTCCAAAAGGTATTGACATCATTACCAATGAGATATTATGCCAAGTTATCTACCTTGGAAGATCGAGAATACCTTGACACACTTACAATGGATGAAGACAAGAATGAAATGAGAATCGGGGAAGAAAAGTACTAAAAAAGGGAAACAACCTTGAAAGAATCAAAAGAAACAAATAACCATGAACATGTGCCAAATAAAAATCACTTAGACATATCACATGAAGAAGAGGCCAATTTTATAAGGAAACTCCATAAAGGGTCTGGGAATATAAAGGGAAGTTACCCTTCAAGTGCTTCAACTATGGCAAAGTTGGGAATTTTTCCTCTAAATGTCCTTATCCCAAACAGGTGGATAGTGATGATGAAGATAATTATAACCTTAAATAACTTAAGAAGATCAAAACTAGAAACAAGAAGAAATTCTACAAGAAAAAAATAAACTTCTACTCCAGAGAAGACAATAGTTCTTCTGACATGAGTGAAGATGACGAGACAAAACTTTATTTATGGGCATATAAACTCAAAATAATGTTGTTGACGATAATGAAGAAAACTTTGAAGTTGAAGGAGAAGTATACCTTGAAGGAGAACTTATTATTTCTCTTGAAGAACTGATAAAATATAAAAAGAAGAACAAACCATTAAGAGAACAACTATTAGAATGAGAAGAAAAACAAAAATCAAGAGAAAATGAGGTTTCAATAACCATCAAGGAATCATAACAAATCATTATTGACTTGAAGACTCAAATCTGAGAAGCCAAAAGAATTTAAGAGGTCATAAGTAAACAAATCAATGAAAATCAATTAGACTATGGAAAGCTAGCGAATGAAATTGTTTTTCTAAAAAGAGAACTTGAGAAAGGAAACAACCAATCAAGATTTGAAAATAGTTCAAGAATCTTGGATAATATTATTACCAGTCAAATATCATGAAGCAATAAGTCAGGACTGGGTTATGATCAAAATAATTCTAACAAAGGATCTAACTCTACATCTAAGGAAACTGACAAAAAATACAAAACATTATGCAACTTCCCTTCAAAGCTCTTTCAAAAAGGAAGAAAACAAAATAAATATTGATTCTAATAAAAAAAAATATGCTCTCCCTTCAAAATAAAATTAATATATAAGGAATACAACTACAATAGTAACTCCCCCCAAAAGGTATCAACATCTCTTTCTTGGCTATTGTTCTCTTGCAATAATTTTGGGCATAAAGAATTACATTGCAGAGATTATGGAAAATGTGATCATAAAAATGTTCAAAGATATGATTATAAAAACAAAAAGAATAATAATAATCAAGAGAACAAAAACTATAATTCATTCTCTCCACTGCAAAATTACAATGTTAAATTCCAAAAATGAAACAATTATGGTCACAAAGCTAGTCACTGTAGAATTCCAAATCATCCCATAAAAACTTTCAAAATTCAAGAAGAAATGGAAAGAAAAACAAATAGAAGAAAAATAAACAAAGTGTAAGGTAGCCTTATACGCTAAATATAAAAGAAGTTAATGGTATGTTAATAGTGGAGGTTCAAAGCATATGGTAGGAGATGAAGACAAATTCTGCACTCTGAAAAGGAAATAAAAAAGGAAGAGTTACTTTTGGAGATATTGTCTCTGCCAAGATACTTGGAAAGGGTATAGTCATCTTGGGAAATAACATAGCTAAAGAAGAAAATGTGCTATTAGTTGAAAATATGAAGCCTAATATCCTCAATGTAAGTCAAACATGAGATGAAGGACACATACTCATATTTGACTCTAAAAAATGCGAAATTAGGAAACAGATCTCAGGAAAATTAGTGGTTGTTGCGCCTAGGACACTAAGTGATGTATATATCTTAAACATAGAAGAAGAAGAAAAAAATTGCATGATCCAAATAAACAAAAGTTGGCTATGGCACAGAAGAATGGGACATATAGGTTTGGAAAAATTGATAAAAGTCAGTAAAAAGGAAGTTGTGAGATATATGCCAAAGATTATTAAACCTTCAAACTCTGTGTGTAAGCACTGCCAACATGGAAAGAAAACACGAGTAAGATTCAAGAAAAAATAATACTCTACATCAAACCATTAGAACTTGTTCACAATGACCTCTGTGGACCAAAAAGAACTAAAAGCATGCAAGGTGAACATTACTTCATTTTATTCATTGATGACTATACAATAATGACTTGGGTATATTTTATTAAAGAGAAATCAGAAGCATTCAAAAAATTCAAAGCCTTCAAATCACATGTTGAAAATGAGACTGATATCAAAATCAAATGCCTAAGATCAAAAAATGGAGGGGGGTTTACCTTAGATGATTTCAATGAGTTTTTTGAAACTCATGGAATTAAACAACAATTTTTAGCTCCAAGAACTCCTCAACAAAATGGAGTTGCTGAAAGAAAAAATAGAACTGTTGATCAGAATCTCGACTAGGGGTCAAATTTTAGCCCAAAATTCAAAGTTTTTGGAATCGCCTTAAAATGAACATGTGTTTATCCCTTGTTGTCACGAACCCAACACACTTTGAATGAGGTCAAACAGACATCAAATGAGTGATATATCATGTTCTGTTCAATTTGCCAAACAAGCAAAAAAAAATGCTGACTGTACAGCCTGTATGGTGATGACGTGGTAGGGTCATACCTCACACGTGGCAGTGATGATGTGTCTGATGATGACATGGAAGATGGTGAGTTGGAAAATAGTTATTTGGTAGGGCATGTGGGTGAATGGAGGTGAGACATGTGGCATGTTTTTAGCTAATTGGGTGGTGCCACGTGGCATCGTATTATGGTTGATCAAAATTTTATGGAGTCCATGGGGTTTGAACCCCAGACCTCCACCAAAGTGTAACGAATTGGCAAGGGCTGGGATACAATTGCACCCATGCTTTGGTTCTTAACAATAAATGTTCAAACTTTTATTTAAAGTTGTGATGTGTTTTGAATGGCGCACAGTTCGAGTTGGGGCTTAGCCCCAGCCCCCAGTTTCAATATGCCTACCATATGACCCTTGCCAAATATTTTCGCATGCATTTTTTAAATGACCAACAACACACGCTCCTAGACATGTGTCGAGCCCACAAGAAACATTCAACGGAGCCTTTTTTATGCGTTGGGACGTGGCCACATGCCCCCATGCACCCAACACCTCCATGATTCGAGGGCTTAGTTTTGCTAATGGTGTGACAATTTGGCGTGTTTTGTGGGAATGTGTGCATGTGTTGGTTTTACCCATGGGAAACACCCAGAAGCTAGGTTACTCACATAGGAGGTGTGAATTGGCAAACCAGAGACAACAAGCTTGAGGGAGAAAAATGGCAGGAGGCCTATCTTTCTCATTTTTTGGCCAAATGAGGTGCCGAAAAAACCCACCTAGGGGTTTTTGGATGTTCTGAATCCATTGGTACTATTTTCAAAGCCATTTGGAGACTTGTTTTGCAAGTTTTACACCATTAAATTTTCAGGGAGATCCATGGAGTTTAGGGCCACCATTGAAGGAGGTCATGCTCAGATGAGCCCAAGGCTATTTTATGTGACTGAATAGTCATTTTGGACTAATTGTTATGTTTTGAACATATTGGGATAGGTTTCATAGACATTTGAGGAATTTTATAGGTTTTTTTTCCAAAAGGAAGCTCACGGAAGCTCAAGGCCACATGTAGAAGAGGTCATGCCCAAATGAGCCATGGTCCATTTTTAGATTTCTAATAGTCATTTTTGGGGTTTTTATGTATTCCGAACCCAATGGTGCAGTTAGTAAATCCATTGGAGTTGAGCAGAAGCTTATAAAAGAATCTTTGACAAACTAATCCTGGAGAGCCTAGTCCATTGATGGAGGCTCAAGGAGATGTATCCCAGTTGGGGGTGAACTTCTTTATCATGTTCTTATGGTTGTGAGTTGTTGTTTATATTTCGTTGCATGTTAAGTTTATGTTGTATTTATTTAAACAACATTTAACCTTTTAAAGAACCTCACACATAAGCACATAAGAAAAGCCTTGACTTGACACATAATTTCTCTTGCACAACTAAGACATTGAGCAAGGTCCTGAAGTTTATTTTAATGGAGTAGAGGGTGCTTGCATAGAAAAACAAGTCAGCCCCCTATTTTCAGATCAGGTGGTATCAGAGCATAGTTTTTCTCATGTGATTGCCATTGATAGCTAGAGATTTAGCTGTTGGTATTATTGTGAAAGTTTTGTGTTGAAGTTTGATATCTTGCAAGGATGGAGGAAGATTCAAACAGTAAGAGTTCTCATACATCTTCATTATCCAAGTTATTTGACAAAGATATGTTGAAGGAATTTATAACCATGAGAGATATGGTGCAACAGATGTGGGAAGATAGAAATGAGAGCATTGTCCTTCAAGAGTAGTTGATGGCCATGAAGGAGGAGAAGTACCAACTTCTTGAAAAGTTGCATGAGATGGAGACTCAACTCCATGAAGAAAAATAAACCCTTACCAAGTACATGCATGAACATGCGGTATGTAATGCTAGTTTTTCTTCAAATTCCTCTCAAGATGAATGCTTTGGTGTTTTTTAAAATCACACTAGAGGAATAGGGTCCAAGTTATTGTTAAAAATGGGCTATGAAGGTAGAGGGTTAGGAAAGCATGCACAAGGCATTGTTGAGCCTATTGTTGTTGAGGAGAGACCCAAGTATTGTGGTCTTGGATATGAACAAAAAGATGGAGCATATTCCAAAGTTGAGGAGACAAGGGAAATAGTTCCAAGAACAACTTTTGTTGCAAGTTCAATCCCTCTAGCATGCAAATTATGTGTTCAAGATGAATGCAAATGTGTGAAACAAGAGAGTTGTGAAAGCCATGAGGACAAGAAAAATGTTGTTGGACTTCAAAAGAGAGCTAGAAACTCTTCAAATTCACCTCCTCAAGAAGGTGATAAAGGTGAATGTTCAAGGTATATTTCTGCCTATAATTCAATTGCTTTTGATTATGTTAAGCATGGTAAATTTTCATGTAAAAATGGGAGAAAAATTCCATGTACATATTGTGGTTTAGATAACCATCATGTTTCAAGATGTTGGAAAAGATTGACCACATTCAGGAAACTTTCCAAGCAAAGGCAACTTGAAAAGAGGATGCAAAAGATTTGCACTCACTAAGAGAAGAGAGGTCATCTCATTGACCAATGTTGGACATTGCATCCAACCACTCATCTAAAGCACGAGAAACAAATGGATAAAGAGACTGGCAAGAATGGAAGAGGATATTCCATGATCGATGTGAGTCAAGATGATTCACAAGAAGACGATTTTCAGTAGAAAAAGTCACCATTAAATTAACTTGGTAAGAAATGGTTAGATTTCTTGAGCAAGTAAGGCTTGTATTTCTTTGTTTGTAGATGCACTTTTCAACTTTATGTATGCATTTCTATTGAAAGTATGACAAGTTGCAGTAGATTATCACAACTTGTATGATGAAAGTTTGCATGTGAATGCGATTCTTTTGAAGGCATTCTTGTTGTTGCATAACTTCTCTAGGAGGATGTAATAGATGGGTATGATACTCACTTGTTGTAGCCATAGATTTTTCATTTTCATCTCTTGTGCCCACATGTTTTTCAGTTTATGTACTTATGTTTGTACTTGAAGGAGAGTTGAAGAGCTATGCACATGCATGTGATTTTGTGTGTGTAAATAGTGAACTTGATGATAGTTTCATTATGAGTGACTCATGAATGTCAACTTTTGGTTGTGTATCATGAATGTCAACTTTTGGAGTGTCGATATGTTTCAAATGAGTCTCGACTTGTGTCGATGTTGTCTTGAAGAATATGTTGTGTCTATCATGTTTTTTCGACTTATGTTTAGTCGATGATGTTTGTTGGCTTGCAAGTCGATATTGAAGTACACTAAGATGCAAGAAAACACCATGTACTTTGATGAAGTACAATACGCAACCTTTATTTCTTGAAGAGAAAAAGACTTTGTTGGCATCATTTTCAGTCTTGTATTAAAAAAAATTCAAGATTGATGGTTTTCTTGGTTTGTGACAAGATGTTGCAGGGAAGTTTTTGTAGCCATTGTAGAGCAGATTGTGTTTATGCCAAAGAGTTAACAAGAGGGACTTGATTCTCAGTGGGAAGGTTGGTAGTATTCCAAGCACAAAGAGAACAGTGGGTCAGCAATAGCCAGAGAACAGTGGTTGAGGGACATAGCCAGTTGTAGTGCAAGGCATGTCAAGGTACCCAGGTGATTGCCAAAAAGACTTTTCAAATAGAATCAGTTGATAGAACTTGGAAGCAGAAGAGTATTGAAGCTCAGGCAGATAATCATCATCTTTTGTGGGTCCAAAATCCTTTTAGTGGGAAGGTGTGATCAGAATCTGGACCAGGGGTCAAATTTTAGCCCAAAAATCAAAGTGTTTGGAATCACCTCAAAACAAACAGGTGTGTATCCCTTATCGTCAAAAACCCAATGCACTTTGAATGGGGTCAAATAGACATCAGATGAGTGAGATATCACGTTCTGTTCAATTTTCCAAACATGTAAAAAAAAATGTTGACTATATAGTCTGTACAGTCCGTATAGATGATGATGTGGTAGGGTCGTACCTCACATGTGGCAATGTTGATGAGTCTGATGCTAACATGGTAGATGATGATTTGGAAAGTAGTTATTTGGCATGGCATGTGGGTGAATGGAGGTGAGACACATGGCATGTTTTTAGCCAATTGGGTGGTGCCACATGGCATCGTATTGTGGTTGATCAAAATTTTATGGAGTCTGTGGGGTTTGAACCCCAGACCTCCACCACAGTGTAATGAATTGGCAAGGGTTGGGATGCCATTGTGCTCACACTTTGGTTCTTAACAATAAACGTTCACACTTTTATTTAAAGTTGTGATGTGTTTTGAATGGCACGCGGTTCGGGCTAGGGCTTAGCCCCAACCCCCAGTTTCAATACACCTACCATATGACCCTTTCCAAAGATTTTCATGCATGTTTTTAAATGACAAACAACCCATGTGCCTAGACATGTGTCGAGCCCACAATAAACATGCAACAGAGCCATTTTTATGCGCTGGGACATGGCCACATGGCCCCCGTGTGCCCAACACCTCCGTGATTCGGGGGCTTGGTTTTGCTAACGGTGCAAATATTTGGTGCGTGTATTGGGTTTAGGCATGGGAAACACCCAGAATCCAGGTTACTCACACAGGAGGTGCAAATTGGTGAACTAGAGACAACAAGCTTAAGGGAGAAAAATGGTAGGAGGCTTATCTTTTTCATTTTTTGGCCATATGAGGTGCCGAAAAAGCCCAGCTAGGGGTTTTTGGATGTTCTGAATCCATTGGTACTATTTTAAAATCCATTTGGAGACTTATTTTTCATGTTTTACACCATTTAAGTTTCAGGGAACTCCAGGGAGCTTAGGGCCACCATTGAAGGAGGCCATGCTCAGATGAGCCCAAGGCTATTTTCTATGTCTGGATAGTCATTTTGGACTAATTGTTATGTTATGAAAACATCAATATGGGTTTCAGAGGCATTTGAGGACTTTTACAGGTGTTTTTTCCACAAGGAAGCTCAGGGAATCTCAAGGCCACATGTAGAAGAGGTCATGCCCGGATGAGCCATGGTCCATTTTCAGAGTTCTAATAGTCATTTTGGGGGTTTTTATGTATTATGGACCCAATGGTATAATCATTAAATCCATTGGAGTTGAGAAGAATATTGTAAAAGAATCTTTGAAAAACTAATCCTAGAGAGCCTAGTCCATTGATGGAGGCTCAAGGAGATGTAGCCCAGTTGGGGGTGAACTCCTTTATCATCTTCTTATGGTTGTGAGTTGTTGGTTATATTTTTCTGCATGTTATGTTTCTTTTGTATTTCTTTAAAAAACATTTAACCTTTTAAATAACCTCACACATAAACACATAAGAAAAGCCTTGACTTGAAACATAATTTCTCTTACACAACTAAGACATTGAGCAAGGTCCTGAAGTTTATTTTAATGGAGTAGAGGGTGCTTGCATAGAAAAAAAAGTTAGCCCCCTATTTTTAGATTAACTATCCATGAAGCATAGAGAACTATGTTAAATGATTCCAAACTCCCAGATATCTATTGGGGAGAAGAAGTATATATACTTAACAGAGCACAACTTAGAGTTAACCATGACAAGACACCATATGAGTTGTGGTTTGGAAAACCAACATCAGTAAAACACTTCAGATTCTTTGGGAGAAAATGATATATAAAAAGAGATGATGATAATCTAGGAAAATTTGATTCTAGGTGAAATGAAGGAATACTTCTTGGTTACTCATCCAATAAAAATGCCTACAGATGCTACAATATGAGATTGCACAAAATTGTGGAAATTGCAAATGTAAAGGTGGATGATCTAACATCAAGAAGAATAAAATCTCAAGACAATTCACGAGTTGATGAAAGAAGAAGAGATGATGATGACGATGAAGACAATGAATAAATACAATAAGAAGAATCACAAAGTGAAGAATAAAATGAATAGGAAACATCCCCAAGACAAGAGTCAAAATCACCATCAAGAAGATTACAAAGAGATCATCCTGAAAGTCAAATCATAGGAAACAAAAGTGTTGGAGTTGAAACAAGAATAAGGCTAACATATGAATCATAACAAGCAATTTTCTCCCTAATAGAACACAAAACATTTGCAGAAACTAGCAAAGATGAAGAATGGATCAAAGACATCAATGAATATCTTGATCAAATAAAGAAGAATCAAACCTAGGAATTTTTCCCGAGATCAAGAGACAAAAAGGTGGTAGGGAACAAGTTTATTTTAAAAAATAAATTTAATGAAGATGGTCAAATTATAAGGAATAAAGCATGATTAGTGTGCAAAGGATATGCACAAGTAGAAGGGAATGACTTTGAGGAAAAGTTTTCCCTAGTATATAGATTAGAAGCTATCACGATTTTCTTCGAATTTGCATGTTTTAAAACCTGCAAAATATATCAAATGGATGTGAAATCAACATTCTTAAATGGAAATCTAGAGGAATAACTTTATATAGAAAAACCTGAAGGATTTATATTATCATAAAATAAAGACTATGTCTACAAATTAAAAAAAAAATGAATTATGTGCTCTCAAACAATCTCCTAGAGCATGGTTTTAAAGACTATAATCATCTATATCATCAAGGATACAAAAGAGGAGCCACTCACAACAATTTTTACATTAAAATTGAAAATCAAAATATAATTATTGTTGTAGTATATGTGGATGACATCATCTTTGGAAGTAATCTAAATCCTCTAAGCAAGCAATTTTCTACATAAATGAAAAAATAATTCGAAATGCCAATGCTTGGTGAGATGACATTTTTACTAGGATTACAAGTCTCACAATCATACAAAGTCATATTCATATCTTAGACCAAATATATTAAATAAATGTTGATGAAATTTCAAATGGAAGATTGTAAACCTATGAACACTCCTATGATTACAAGATGCAAACTAAGCAAATATGATGAGTCACTAGCTGTATAGCAAACCATGTATAGATTAATTATTTGTAGCCTACTATATGCAACAATAAAAAGACCAGACATCATGCAAGTTGTAGTATTAGTGGCCAGATTTCAATCTACACCTAAAGAGACACATATGAAGGAATTTAAAAGGATTTTCAGATATTTCAAAGGCACCTTGGATTTCGAGTTATGGTATCCAAAAATAGAAGACTTTACATTAACTACATGTATTGATGCATACTGGGATGGAAGTGTGGATGATACAAAGAACACTTGTGGAGTAGAAATATTCCTAGGAAGATGTCTTATGTCACAGCTAAGTAAAAAGCAACCCTCTATATCACTATCTAAAACAAAAGTTGAATATATTGTTGTTTCCTCCTGCTACACTCAAATAATTTGGATGAAACAAGCTCTAGAAGACTTATAATTAAAGTATGATCATCCAATTCTTATGAACTGTGATAATATCAATGCTATAAACCTTTCTAAGAATCTTTTCATGCACTCAAAAACCAAGCATATCTCAGTAAAATTTCATTTTTTAAGGGAACAGGCTTCCCAAAAAATTGTTAAAGTAGAATATGTGGATACTAAAGAAAAGATTGTAGATATATTCAAAAAAACATTTACCCAAAACCTTTAACCACAAATACTTTTGAATACCTTATACAGAAATTGGGGGTAATCCCCATATCTAATTAAATTACACAAGTTTCATCAGAGAAGGATTACATGGGAAGGGGAAGTATAACCTCAGGGGGAGCATAGAATAATTATTTTTTCCATTGTTGTCAAGAGGGGGGGGATACATAGTAAAACCCAATTAAGAAAGAAGGGATTTTTAATTTGTTTCCATCAATGCCAAAGGGGGAGAATGTTGGACTTGGTGTTGCCATTGATGTCAAAAAGGTCAATATGCTCAATATTGGACATAATGTTATGAATGTAAAAAGAGGGATAATATGGTATTGAGATAGAATTTTGGGAAGTATATTTGATGTCAAAAGGGGGTCATTAACATGATCTACAAATCTTTCCATGTTGAGAGCTTGATTAATTTCCATGTATTAACATCAATGTTCCAGCAAAAATAATATTGTTCATCCTTGAAGATATCGTGGAAGAATTTTATGATTAAAATTTGTCTAGTGTTATGCCTATGTCTTTACCAACTACTGAAACAATGAATACAACTTTGGCACAAGTTGATTCCTTAGATAATTGTGTTAGTGCTATTAGAACATCAGTCACTAGGTTTAATACTTCGATTTGTGACAAGGATTAACAATTTCCCTCTAGGCCATATCTCAAATTGTGTTTATTTCTACTCCATTAAGTATGTCAACTTAAGTGCCCAAACATTATTCATCTACATCCATTACTGTCGAGACAAATAATATCCAAGTCTACTCTTGAATCAAATGCAAATTATTGAAAAATGGTGAATTAATTCCCATATGATCATCATAAGTTCACCGTGATCGTTAGATCACCAGTGACTAGACCAAGGTACAGGAATTTTAAAGATTAAAACTCAATGTTGATCGTCGAATTAGAATGAGAGAACGATCATATGGCTCAAATTGATTGTGCATATTGAACTAGCATGATCGTTAATTTACAAATACGGACCCGAAGAGTTAATTCAAATCCTCCCTTATATTTTTTTTGTCCACCATCGATTGGATTGGATGATCCACAGTCATTTTGGGTTTGGTTAGCATTTGAACAAAGTCAACACAAACTTGGACCCAAATCTTTTATCAAAACCATTATATGTTATTTCGATTCCATCGTTGCTCAAGATTGGATTACCCTCATTATTTCATGTTATGTTGAGTATTGAACAGAGTCAAAATAGACTCAGGCACAAAAATATAATTCAAATACACCTATATATTATTCTTCCACCGTCAACTAGAGAGATTATAATCAACAGTGATATTGGCATGACCAAGTTTGAGCTCGTGAAAAACCAAGAACCATTTCTAGATCTAGCACCAAAATAATGTTTGATGTTCCTGCAACTGGTGTAATTGTTAACATGATAGAAAAGTTCATGACAGGTACTATTCTACGTATTTGATTAAACAAATTGTGATGACAAAACATAACGATGATGAAAAATATATCAGGAAAATAAAAATCTATTGGAAGATAAGGAAGTTTTAGATGATAAAAGAAGATCTTAGATCATTTATAAGTTCTATCCAAAAGGTTGAAAGATAGAACTTCTCTGATCGAAGCACCCAAGAATTCCATTGCAGCTATAAGGTTTTTGGAAAGTAAAGGGATAAATGTTGAAAAACTTACAAGGGATTTGAGTTCTTTTAAGTTAAACCAAAAATTCAATAAAAACATATCATCATTATTATTAAATAAATGAAAAGGTGCAATGGTTCATTAAAAGGACACAATGGTTCAATTTCTTACACGTTGGAAGAATATATAAACATAAAGATATGGTGAAAGGAGAGTGTCTTTGTGGTCTAATTCAGAATATCTAAAACACAGAGATAGTCTAAGGAAGAGCCTGAAACATTCAAATGAAGTGAGGGTGGAAGGGAGGAGCAAGGGAGGATTAAAGTCCTCTATAGGTTGAAGCCTGGAATAGGGAGTTGCAGCTTCCTCAAGTTGGTACTTGAAAACAAGAGGATTGGAGTCCTCTACATGTTGGATCTTGAACTACAAGGAGTTGGTGCTTCCTCAAGTTGGTTCCTGGAAAAGAGGGGATTGGTGTCTCCTTGAGTTGGTGCTCAAAAGAAGAGAGATTGGTGTGTCTTACAAACTATAACTTGTAAATGAAATATAATTTTTATGATTGTTACATTCAAAATTCACAGTTCTATACATTCTTATTGAAAAATTGTTGTAAATTAATAAAGAATTAATTTAATTTGACAAAAAGAAACAATTATGACCCCCCCCCCTCTCAGTATTGAACAACATTCCAATAGAAGGTTACTACATTTGAAGCACCAACTTCAAGTTGTCAAGACGTCCAGTGAGGACACGGTTGTGAACAATATTATGAAGATTACACATATCTGCAATCAACTTGTAGCTATTGGAAGTATAGTACAAGATGTTGAGTTGGTGAATTTAGCATTGAGAGATCTTCCCAAGTCTTGGGAACTTTTTGTGCAATGGATCTATGCATGAGAGATTATAGTGTCAGGTTTTGATAGACTATGGAATGATTTTATTCAAGAGGATACTCAATTAAATCCCAAGGATGGTTTGAAGAGTATCCATGATGAGAATTTTTCTCTTTCCAGCCAGAAAAGGAAGGATGAGTTCAATAATATTTCCAGCGAAGAGTCTATCACTCAATATGGAAAGAAGAAGAAGGACATGACAAAATTCAAGTGCTTTTCATGTCACAAATTTGGACATTATGTAGGGAAATGTCCACACAGGAAGAAGGTGTTAGAAAAATAGGACCGCGGAGCAATAAAATAAAACAAATGCGGAAATAAAACACAGAAGATACACAATACAAGAGAGACACATATTTACATGGTTCACCCAGTGTGGGCTATGTCCAACAGAGAAATTGCCAGGTCCTTTCTTTATTATTATCCAGCAAAATGAAGGGATACAACCTACAGCAAAACCCATTGTAACTTCCTCTTCTTTCTCTCATAGTCTCCTCTCTCAGAATACAATACTCGCCAACATACATAGCTACAATACATTTCCCTCATAAAAGAGGGTTGCCTTCTAGGGAAAAAAACCCTAACATAATCTCTATCGTTAGATCTGCGACCTTATAATGAACGGTCCAAATTTACAATGAAATTACAATATACTTTTACAAGGAAATTTTTGCTTCGGGGGCTTCACCCCCGAACCCCCGCTGGGGGTGCGCTTGCCCCCAAACCCCCCAGCCAGGGGGATAGCCCCCCTGGACCTCGCAAAGGGGGTACCCCCCCTCTGCACTCCCCCGCATGGAAGATTTTACATACTTCTGGGGTGTAAATACTTCACGTGGTATAAACATGATTGAAAGTAAAAGACCTCTAAATCAGGGAGATAATCAGGCTCCACAACCAACAATATCCCACTTGGAGACTGATCTCAACAACTCCACTGCTGTTGTATATGATGGACTCTGAACCTTCTTGGACCTGGAAAATTTCTCATCTTCATCTTCATTCTTGAAGACCAACTAAAACTGAGCAAGAACTCAGTTTCTCCCTAGTTACTCCTTTTGTTAACATGTCTGCAGGATTCTAGCTAGTGTGTATCTTTTCCAGCTTCAATTGTCCATATTTCAAGGTTGATCGTATGAAGTGGTACCTCAACTGTATATTCTTAGTCTTCGAATGGAAGGCTGAGTTATTTGCAAGGTAAATGGCAGTCTGACTGTCATAGTACAACCTGCTATTCTCCTGCTTCTTTCCCAATTATTCCATAAACCTTTGTAACCAAATCATCTCTTTACTAGCCTCTATAGCAGCAACATACTCTGCTTCTGTTGTTGAAAGTGCAACAACCTTTTACAGTTTCAAAATCCAACTTACTGTTGTTCCACCTATAGTAAAAACATACCCTATGGTGCTCCTCCTGTTGTCTTTATCACCTGCCATATCTAAATCAACATATCCCTGTAGAAAAGTGTCTGAACCTCCAAAACATAATGCATGTGTAGTA
>ML777185.1:1218886-1250818 GCA_009831015.1 Picea engelmannii
ATTATTTACCTTTTAAAATCTCTTAAACCACTTTGATTACTTTGACCTTTTGGGGCTTCTAGATGACATATGAGGGTCCTCCAACTTCGTAAGGACATAACTCTCAAACCGTGAGGAGTTATGTGACATTCTACATACCACTAGAAATGGAATGACATGTACTATCCATATAGAATAGTATTATCTGAAAATATATCATAACTCATACCGTTATCCATCAAACAAACTTGGGTCTATTACCCAAACCTGGGGTCTCCAACTTCTCATGGCCATAGCTCTCTAACTGTGAGGAATTATGTGATGTTCCACATACCACCAGAAATGACATGAAAATAACTATTCATATAGGATATTTTCCTTGACAAATTCACTTTCCCTCATCTCATTATTCCATAATTAATCATGGGTTCTCTTACTCCACAAAGCGTCTTCCTGTGAGGGATTTCACCATAAGGGGACCACTTTGGAGTTCATCCATATTTACTTCTTATCAACCATGACAAAACAATAATGAGTCATATTTACATCAAACACTATTGGGTCCATTACCCAAAACTTTGTGCTACGGGTCTTTCTTCAAGGGTTGACATCAATGACAACCAACCTTAATCAACAATTAAAAGGAAAGGCATCCATGTGGTGGGATCATCTTGTGTAAGTACAACAACTCAGGAGAAAACTGTGACTTGGAAGGAATTCAAGAGAAATTTTGAGAATAAATACTTGACTAAGAGGTATTATGATAAAAAGATGAAATAGTTATTTGAACTTAAACTGGGCAAAATTACTATTGATGAATATGAAAGGACATTTTTAGAGTTGTTGAAGTATGTCTCCTTCATCAAGGATGAGATAGTGAAGATTCATAGGTACCTGAGTGGGTTGCCATCATTCATCAATGATAAACTCCAATATGATGATCCCAAGACTTTGGAAGAAACTGTAAGGAGAGAAAAATTCTTATATGATCAGCAAAAAGTAAATCCTACTTTCTAGAAGGCTTGGGAGGACAAGAAGAAGTTTAAGAAGGAACAAAGGTAGAAGGGGAACAAGCCACCCTTTTTCAAAAACAATCCTCAATGGAAACCATCTTTTAGAGAGCACAAGATGGCTAAGGTAGGTGGGAAAAGGCCAAGGAAAACACCCATTCAATGTTTCAGTTGTAAAGGAGACCACAAGTATAGAGATTGTCCTCACAAAAGTGACAAAGTGAGAGTTGTCCACAATGTACAACAAGCATAAACATTAGAGGACATGGGCAGAAGTGTTCTGAGGATCTATGCAACCCTGGACAACAAGAAAGCAGAGTTTCAATCACACATGATTGAAGTAGAAGGTATGATCAATAACCATGCCTTTACTATTTTAATTGACTCAAGATCTAGTCATAGTTACATAGATCCTAAACTTGTGGAAATATTTATTTTTCCAAGATTCAAGCATGATAAATCTTGGCTGGTACAGATGGCTACAGGATCCAAGAGAAAATTTATTGAGCTAGTCAAATCATGTCTAGTGGACATGAATGGGATAATTACCAAGGAATATTTGAACATCCTATCATTAGGTTCATATGAATTTCTAATTGGTATGGATTGGTTGGACCAACACCATGCTATATTAGACTGTCATAACAAGGAATTTACTTTCCTAGATGAGGAAGGGAACCCAAGAATAGTCCAAGGAATTCCTAGGGAAGTTATTGTCTAAGAGATCTCAACAATGAAATTGAAGAAGTGTTACAAGAAGGGCTGCCAAATATTTGCAGCCCATATGGAAGAAGAACCTAAGGATAAGGTGCCAAATATGGAGGATAACTCAGTCCTGAAAGATTTTTTTTTCAAGGAGATACTAGGAATACCCCCAAAGAGAGATATTGATTTATCTATACATTTGATTCTTGGAGCAATTGAAGTATCAAAGACTCCCTACAGAATGAGTACACCAGAGTTTAAGGAGTTGCAAATGTAGCTTGAAGAGCTATTGAATAAGGGGTATATATGCCCAAGTGTGTCACCTTGGGGTGTCCCAGTATTGTTCATAAAGAAGAAATATGGGACATTGATATTGTGCATCGATTTTAGACAGTTGAACAAATTAACCATAAAGAACAAGTATCCTTTGCCAAGGATCGATGATCTCTTTGATCAGTTAAAGGATGTAAAATTATTATCAAAGATTGACCTTAGGTCAGGATATCATCAAGTAAGGATTAGAGATGAATACATCAGAAAAAACACCTTCAGGATAAAGTATGGCCATTCTGAGTTCATAGTGGTGCCATTTGGATTATCAAACGCACCAGTTGTATTCATGTGTTTGATGAATGGTGTTTTCTGGGAATATTTAGACAGGTTTTTCATTATCTTTTTGGATGACATCCTTGTGTATTCCAAGTCATAATAAGAGCATGATCATCATTTGAGAATGGTGTTACAAGTGCTAAGAGAGCACCAACTATATTCCAAATTGTGCAATTGTTCATTTTATCAAAATAGAATTCACTATTTGGGGCATATCATATCCAAATAAGGGATAGAAGTGGACCCTGAAAATATTGAGGCCATAAAGGCTGGAAAAAACCTAAGAATGTGACAGAATTCAAATCCTTCATGGGTCTAACTGGATACTACAAAAGATTCATTGCAGGGTTTTCGATAATTTCTCACCCAATAACTTCCTTGCAAAGGAAGGGGGTGAAGTTTCAATGGACAACAGAATGTGAAAAGAGATTCCAACAATTGAAACAATTGTTAAGTAGTACTCCAATTCTGAGGATTGTTGATCTGAATGAAGACTTTGTGGTTTTCACAAATGCATGCAAAGAAGGACTTGGTGGAGTCCAACCATAATGGGTTTGTGATATGTAATCCAAAAAATTGAAAGAGCACGAAAGACTCTATGCCACTCATGATTTGGATTTGGCATCCATAGTGAATGTCTTGAAGAAGTGGAGGAAATACCTCATAGGAAAGAGGTTTGAGCTAAGGACAGACCATAATGGTCTGAAATATTTGTTTGATCAACCAAATTTAAATGCTAGGATGAGAAGATGATTGGAATTCCTCTGCGAGTATGACTTTGATATTAAGCACATCAAAGGAAAGGAGAACAAAGTGGCTGATGCACTCAATAGGAGAGTGCATGAACTGCATGCTATAGCCATTATCATGTATCAAATTGATCTCAAAGGTAGAATTTTTGAAGCTACAAAAGATAATTTGCAATACATGGAATTGGTAAAAAAATTGTAGCAAGGAAAAATGCAATAGAAATTTGAAGATTATGAATTGGGAATTGATGGAATTATCTTGTACATGAAAATGATTTATGTACCCAATTATTTTGAATTGAGGGGTATGATTTTAAAATATATGCATAATGTACCTTATCCTAGACACCCAAGATATCAAAAAATAGTTTCAACAGTCAAGAGCCAATATTATTGGCCATGCATGAAGAGGGAGATTGATGAATACATTGCTAAATGCTTGGAGTGTCAAAGGGTCAAGGTTGATCATAGACATCCAGTTGGTTTGATGCAGCCATTACCCATTCCTGAGTGGAAATGGGAAGTGGTTACAATGGATTCCATCACCAAATTGCCTAGAACAAACAAGCATCATGATTCTATCATGGTGGTGGTGGACAAGCTTACTAAAGCTTCCCATTTCATTCCTATGAAGGTTACTCACAAGGAAACTAATGTTGTTGATATTTATATGAGGGAAGTAACACACTTGCATGGGATACCCAAGGCAATTGTGTTGGATAGAGACCCAAAGTTTACCTCAAATTTTTGGAAGGGGTTATATTCAAAGGGTTCAAAACAAATATGAACTTCAACACAACTTATCATCCCTAGTATTATGGGAAAACAGAGAGGGTGAACCAAGTGATAAAGGATATGCTAAGGATGTACGTGATGGACAGACCATGTAAATGGAAATATTATCTACACTTGGTAGATTTTTCCTACAACAATGAGTACCAAGCATCACTGAAGATGAGACCATTTGAGGCACTTTATGGCAGAAAGTGAAACACTCCAGTAAGTTGGGACAACCCAGCTGATAGAGTAGTAGTTGGGCCAGAGTTTCTCAACGAAATGGAAGAGAAAATGTTGAATATTAAATAAAATTTAAGGGTTTCCCAAGACAGGAAGAGATTTTTTTCTAACAAAGGCAGAACCCACAAATTTTTTTATGTGGGTGATCATGTTTTCTTGAAGGTGAAGGCCAACATAAGTTCCCTAAAGTTGGGAAACTATTCCAAGTTGAAAGCTATATATTGTGGGTCGTTTGAAATATTAGAGAGGATTGGACTAGTATCTTACATTCTTGCATTACTTGCATCTATGTCTATACATAATGTATTCCATGTATCATTGATTAAGAAATATATACCTGATGCTAATCATGTTATTGATTGGAATGTGATTTAGGTGGAGAAAGAATGCACTTTTCAAGTGCATCCAGTACGCATTATGGACTGGGAAATCAAACAACTTTGGAATTGAGACATAGGGCTTGTAAAGATCCAATGGACCTGGTACAGTCTCGAGGATGGGACTTGGGAGCATGAAGATGCTATGCGGGTATAATACCCACATATTTTTGAAGATTTTGAAAATCTTGTTGATGTTATGTAAATGAGTAGCATTGAGGATTCTAATACCCCAAGGCAGAGGCCCTGTTGAATTGTAATGTTTTTTAATGATGTTTATAGGCTGGTGAGACAAGTATTTATTGTTGGAGGAATTTCTATTTTTGGCCACGACATTACTTCTTGAGTTAATCTCCACTGATCTATGGTTTCATGTTGTCGCAGGCAAGACTCCAAATGAGATTTGGACCACCTTGGAAGGATTCTTTGGAAAGAAGGATGGTATGCGAGGTCATATGCTTGAAGTAGATTTGAATACCTTAGACCCTAATTTTTTTGATAATATACATGATTTTTTTACTAAATTTAAGTCTTTTCTATTGAGCTTGGTGAATGTGGTATTGAAAATTATACACAAGAGAAACAACGTATTCTAAAAATCTTGGCCAAGATAGGACCAAAATATGTTGTATATGTCTCCAATTTCCATTATGGCAGATGTCTTTTGGGTGCAAATTGGAAAATGCCTACGTCGGCTCAATTCATCGAGTCTCTCACATAAGAGAATAAAAAACTCATATAGATGGGCCTCATGAAAGATCCCAAAGCACATGTTCTCACCATGCATTATGGAAAAGGGTCATGCAATCAGAAATCAAAGAAGAAACAGAAGGAGTTATTACATCCAGAGTCAAAGAAAGAGGGATATAAAACCCTTCAAGGATTCTTCAGGTTCCAAAGATTCTTCAAATTCAAAAGGGAAGAAGAAGAAGGGAAATCAGTGCACATATTGAAATAAACTGAATCATGAAGAATCCACATGCATGAAAATGCATATCAAACTTATGACACATGTACTTCAGAAGAATAAACTTGGAGGCTTCATTCCTGAAGGAGCCAAGAATAAGAAGGAAGAAGACCATGTGCCTAACAAAGGTAATCATCATGCTCTGGTTGCAATTAATTCCTCATATGATTCATGGATTATAGATTCTGGTGCATCACATCATATGTTAGCTAAAAAGGAAGTTTTTACTTCTTTGATTTCATTCTCTAGACTCCTATTCTCATGGGGGATGATACTCCAATAGCGGTTGCAGGAGAGGGAAGAGTGGAACTCCCTAATGGAAGTTTTGATAATGTATTACATGTTCCAAAGATTTATATAAATATGCTCTCAGTTTATCAGATTACTCAAATGGGTAAAAGTGTTCAACTTACATCACATTTAGTTATTGTACTTGACATGCATGACAGTTCCATTATTACATTTGGTAAGGTATATCAAAAATCACGGTTGTATAAGTTCACTAAGTTTATTGAATATGACTCCTCTTTGATACTTACACATGCTAATGATAGTAGTAGAGTATGGCATGAGAGATTTGGTCATTTAACATTTAGGTACATGCAACAAATTTTCAAGCAATGAATGATCAAAGGCTTGCTAGACATTCAATTTTCTGAAGGGGTTTGTGAAAGATTCATTCTTGGCAAGCATCTTGAAGAGAAATTTGAAAAGGGGAAGATAAGGAGGGCCTCCTCTACCTTGGAGCTTGTTCATAGTGATCTCATTGGTCAATTTCCAGATTCGTCCATCAACAAAGAAAGGTATGTTCTTACATTTATTGATGATTACTCATTCTATACTTGGGTTTACTTTCTCAGACAAAACTATGAAGTTTTTGAGCATCTAAAATACTTCAAAGCTCTAGTAGAGACACAAAATGGGAAGAAAATCAAGATCATTCGTACAAACAATGGAGGGGATTATATCAACAAAGTTGTTCAGAATATTTGTCATGAAATTGGTATCCAGTTGCAACACACAGTTCCATAAACTCCACAATATAATGGAGTTATTGAAAGGAAGAACAGGTCTCTCAAGGAGATGACCCGTTGCATGTTGCATGCTAGATCACTTTCTTCCAATATTTGGGCTAAGGAACTTAACTGTGCTACTTACATACATAATATATCACCTCACAGATCTATTGAGGATAGGACATGTTTTGAGGCTTGGATAGGTGACAAACCAGATGTCACACAATTCCACATATTTGGATCTAGAGCATGGGACCATATTCCTCCTGAAAAGAGGAAAGCCTTAGATCCACATAACACGCCTTGCATCTTTGTGGGATATCTAGATGATGTGAATGGGTATAGATTGATTGATCCCTCTATAGACTGGCTCATCATTGAGTGCATTGTTCAGTTTGAGGAGATTCCTTTGCATGCACCTCCAGTGAAACATGCATAGACTCTTGTGCTTCCATTAATTCCAGACATCAGAGATGATGATTCCACACACTCAGATGCTACATATTCAAACACATATTCATAGGATTATGTGCATGAATATGAGAAGATGGTACAACCAAATGAGGAGACAGTGTTGGATTCGAGGAGGAATCGATCTCAACATGTGGATCCTTCTCATGTACTTTTAGCTTATGAACCAATGATTTTCATGCATTGCTATATGGTTC
Source organism: Picea engelmannii (assembly GCA_009831015.1). NCBI lineage: Eukaryota > Viridiplantae > Streptophyta > Pinopsida > Pinales > Pinaceae > Picea > Picea engelmannii. The sequence continues at coordinate 1,225,984 of ML777185.1, forward strand.
AATATTCTGATCCACATATCTAAAGTGAAGCTATTGGAAATCCACTATGGGAAGCAGCCATGCAGGAGGAGCATGACTCTCTCCTAGAGAATCCGACTTGGCATCTGGTTCCACTTCCACCAGGGAGGAAACTTGTCAAATGAAAATGGGTCTATAGGACAAAGAGAGCAGTAGATGGTCAGGTGAGCAGGTACAAAGCTAAATTAGTTGCAAAAGGATTTCAGTAGATTCATGGGATAGATTATGATGAGAGATTTTCTCCTATAGAAAATATGGAATCCATTCACTTGTCTCTAGCCATTGCAGCAACCAAAGGATGGGAAGTTCACCAAATGGATGTGAAGAATTATTTTTTTCATGGTGACCTTTCAAAGGAGATCTACATGGAGAAGCCACAGGGTTTCATTCATAATTCATATTTAGTATGCATCCTGAAGAAGTCTCTCTATGGCCTCACACTAGTACATATGACCAAATTTGCGACGGTATTTCGTTGCTATTGCCACACTTATCCGTCGCAATTTCCATGAAAGCCAAGACTTTGATTCATCACTATATCCATGAACCAGGTGTTCGTGGAAACATTGATGAAATTATATGTCCACGTGTCATCACCATCAAGATGGAAATTTAAAAAAAATGTGGAAAGTTGTGACGCAAAAGCATGGCAATAGAGATGAAAATTTATGCCAAGACAAAAACTTACGATGCAGATGTTGTATGTGCGACGCAAAACCATCACAAATTGTGACGCAAAAGCGTGGAAATAGTGACGAAAATTTATGCTAAGACAAAAACTTACGACATAGATGTTGTATGTGCGACGCAAAACCATGGCAAATTGCGATGAAAATGCATGGAAATAACGATGAAAATTTATGCCAAGACCAAACTTACGACGTAGATGTTGTATGTGTGACAAAAAACCATGGAAAAATGCGACAAATTTTCATCTCTATTGCCAAGGTTGTTCAAAATAAAAATTCATTTCCGATGAACTATCGTCGATATTGCAATGCATCCTTTAAGTTTTAAAAAAAAAAATACACGGGATATGGTATTACCATATTACATTGTAATATGGTAATGTCATACTACAATGTAATATGGGATTACCATATTACATTGTAATATGGTAATGCCATATTACAATGTCTCTACTTTCTCAACAAGATGCAAGAAGTTCTTTTTAAAAACAACTTAGGATAGCGATTTGTCCTGAAGGGGATGGTGACCTTGGCATTCAACAATATAGGAAGTAATTCATTGATGACAAGTGTAGCAGGTATGTAGGTCCACAGGTGTAGTCGACATTTCTATTGAAAGATGGATGTTAGAGAAAATGTGTAGATCTTTTAGATTGAACAAGATTATAGTAAATATATATATATATATATATATATATATATATATATCCCCTACAAATAATCAAGGAACTAATCAACCAAAAATTGGAAGCATGTGTTATCATGAAGTTGGATTAGAAGTAAGGATACCAATATGACAATATACACAAAGAATAATTTGGAATATTACTTTAAAAAAAACACATGGATTGCATGAGTGAGTCATTATGCAATTTTTATTTTACACAATACTATGACAACACTTCTAAGATTGATGGATGATATTTTTAACCCTTCAACACAATTAATTGCAAGCCAACATGAAGAAATATGAGCTTGGAAAACAATTATTGTTGTGTATGGATTTTGTAGTTAGAGGATGTGAATTTTGTATTGACCTAAGAAATATCAAATTCGTTGTAAATTGGTTGATCGCAAATAATTTAATTGAACCAAGGTAATTCATGGGGTTAGCAAATTATTTATGAATGAAGTGTCTCTTCAATGCACATTAGAAAATGCAAGTAGAACCTTTCAATTTATTGCAATTGAAAACCAATTAACTAAAGCTTTGACATGAAAGAATTGTAATGTATCAATATTAAATCTAATGAAACTTGCAATTTCATTTGAAATCAAAGCAAATGTCACATGATACATAATGGGAGAACCTTTGATACAATGAAGGAGTTGGATAACATAACACTTGAAACTTTTGTTGGTGCAATCATAATATACCCCAAACAAGATAAGGAATTGTACATCATAGTTTAGGCATTGAAGTACTACATGAATTATTTGTTGGGAAAAAAAAATTCACTCAAATCATAAGATTTTATAATCCTTGTCAATTGATCCAAGTCACAACAAAGCCCAGACTTCATGTGAATGGTATCCTGCAATATTTTGATTCGGTAATCAAGTATGATAAATATATACAAAACCACATGGCCAATTTCCTTTAAGACCTCTTGGTTTTTATTTGACCATAGCTCTAAAGTTAAACTCTTATGTACTTGAAGAATATAAGGGATTACCTACATCTAGCTCAAATTTTGGCAAATGGTTAAAACCTTAGAAAACTTGTATATATATGCATGTCTCGAGTCTTTGAGATGATTGTAGGCTTGAAGGAGGATTAAAGTATAAATTTCATAATTTTGTTGTTTAGAAAGGAGAGCCAAGAATAAGATCATGTGGGAAGCTTGAAGCTGTAAAGTCGATATACATTTTAGAGTAAACAAGACTAAATATTATGGTAGTTTTTATACCATGTTGAAACTTGAAAACAATATGTAATTATCTTATTCACTCATGTAAAGGTGCATTTTGGAATATCTACATTTATCATGTGTAGTAAATATAATAGATTCTCAAGAAACTTTTAATCCACACTCTAGATGATAATGAATATAAGTTGAAGAGAAGTGTCTCCTTTATTTACAATTGCATGGGTATCCCGAGGATATAAATCAAACATTGGTTCATTTTTTGTGAGGCTATAACATCCCAATATTTGGGAAGATTGTTTGTCATTCATATATATCATTGTTAATTGCACAATTCATTTCTCACCTAAAATCCTCCACCTAAGACTTTCTCATATTTTATTGTACTCACTTTAACTTGACATTTTAGCCCTCAAAGTGGAACAATTAGGAAAATTGATCAATGGGAAAATATGTGAACTTCATTAAAAATAAAAATCCACGAACATGTTTAGGTATAAGCAACCTTGTAGGAATCTCAATCAAGTTATGAAAATAGGCATTGTTATAACCCTAATTTGCACCAGACATGCTTACCTCGCATCAGGCCATCTTAGATTCCTTCTTTTCCAAAACACTGCTAAACAACTCTTCTTAAAGCCCCTTTCATAAAGGCCCATGCGCTCTGCTACAATACTGCACACATGTACATGCTAGCTGACCCAAGACAGCCCGTGTGTACCTACAAAAGAATGAAAAAAGGAAAGTTGTTGATGGAACACACATCTTTGGGTAAGTTAACTAAACCTTTCGGCCATGCATGGCCAGAAATTTGACCAAATACCTAGCTTCTTATAGCCTATAAAAGAAGGGTTAGGGGTCCCATTTGGAAGAGGAGAATCATAGTAAAGAAACTATACCCGATTGCGCATTCCCCTTGTCCCAACCTTTAGCCATCCTTATGCAAAGGGAAGTATAGAGAAAAGAAGTTGGAGGATAGTTGAAGAGGAGCCAAGGACCAGGTTCGTGGAGCAGTGGCCGACTTCATCATTGTAAGTTGATTAATTGAAGTTAATAATAAAGAAATACTTTTCCCATCCCACCATATGAGGTTTTCATGGTTTATTGCATACATGTTGATTAAATGTCTAACCCATTAACTTGTAGATCAAATGAATGTGGAGTTCTTTGTTTGTCTTGTGTGAATGCAGGTCAACCTTGTGAGGAGAGCTGCAGTCAAAGAGTGACCAAGCGTGAAGAAGGATCGATATCAAACGTTTGAAATAAGGTATGCTCACTTGATCTTCTTAACTACATATTTTCTTAAGAATAATGGGGATTAGGTCCGAGATGATGGTAGAAAGTAGGAATCTTTAGGTTTTTTTTGCATGCATGATAAAACCCTAAGTGCTAGTCCATAGAGGGATTTCCCACTCACAACAGAATTGGTGACCATACAGGGGATTATCTAGGGTTTCTAGGAATGTTTTTTCTTGGGTATTTTTAAGAACTGGTTTCATTTCCTATTTTTAAAGTTTCTGAAAAAGTTTGAGCTAACAGAGATTCTGGTCTTCCATACCAATTATCTCTGTTTCTTTGCTTGACTGTATTTTTTTTCCAAGACCCACAGAGGTACACGTGACCTGTATAAGGTCTGCACGTGTGTACCCGCACCCTGCCTTCTCACAGCCCACATGTACACGCTAGCTGAGGAAGTGTTAGTCATGTGTATGATTCCAGAAAATTTCTTTTAGAGAGGAGGTCATCCTCTCCCCTGTCAAAAATATTTCTTCTCAAGGGTTTTCTGAAACTCTTTCTAGTCTTTGTTGTTTGCAGACTATAGATTAGCTTTCACCTCATATTGGTTTGTTCTATGAAGTTTTCCTTCAATTGTTTTCTTTTTCTGTTAAAGTAAGTGTCTGAGTCTTCAAGAGATCCTGGTTCTCAGTACCAGTGGTCTCTTCTCGGGTTGGATTGCTTGGCCTTTCATTTGTCTCATAGTTTTAGAGCTACACGTGGCCTGTATAAGGCCATCACACGTATACACATGCTCTGACTTTACATAGCTCGCGTGCACATGCTTGTTGTTGAACTGTCAGTAGTGTGCTTGTGGAGAAAATTTTTGTTGAAGGTGAGACAATCATCCTTTCCTTTGACAAGAGTTATACCTCTCAGGTTTTTGGGTCTTTTTCATAGTGGTCAGTAACTTAGGTTTGATCACAACAATAGATTTCTTTTTCATTAAGAATTTTTCCTCAAAATTTTCTTTTATAGGGTTTTTAGACAAGTGTGAGAGTCCAATTTTAATTTGCTTGTTTGTGATTTTTAAAGTGACTCTTTGCGATATGCGCTTAGGCCAAAAGTTTTCTTGGTTTTAACTTGTTGATATTTTTCCTTTTTGCTTTGTGAGCATTCAAATAAAATAAAAAAATCTTTTATTTCTTTGTTTGGTTAAAAAGTGTTGTTTTGCATTAGTAACCAGGGAAAAGTCTTTGCTTTCATAAGTTCTTGATGGTTTACTTAGATCATAAGTAGATCGTAGTTGAGTGAAATCCTTCTTTGAGTTTGTTGTTCAAATATCTTAGAAATTTTTTAAGCTTGAAAAGTTGTTTAAGATTTGAGTTAAGTGAAGGTATTTTGTTTCCATCTTTCTGTTTATTTTTCTTTCATCTTTCAAACATCACTAGTTTCACTTTCATAACCTTTGACTTAAGACAAGCCATAAAATTAGTGCTAAATCTAAAATTCATTAGTCTTTTTGTGTTTGTAGGGTCAACCAACTAGTTTAGGGTTAGGGCCTTGAATTAGGTTGGAGAGGAAACTCTTCAAGGCCATTAAAATCAAACATTGGATTCTGAGTTAGGGAGTGTCAAAGTCCAGTATCATGAAATTTATACGGGCCCCCCCTCTAACATAGGGGCTAAACATGCGGTCGTGTGCGGAAAGGTAGTGGGCATAACCCCTCCATAGCTGGACCAATCGTAGTGGAGAACACATATAGAGGGTTTGTCTTGGGATTTCGTCGATTGCATTTGCCACGGAGCTTCATGGGTCTCGAATCCATTCAAGGTCCTCAATTGTCTTCTTGACCACTTTCCTTCAATACCCTTGATAGGTTTCAGGATGGATACCCTGCTCATTGTGGTCTAACCGACTTTCGACTGTACCCGCCTGATGACTGTTCACGCGTTGGCAACCTAGTTGCCTATCTTTTTAGAGACATACACAGGTGACTACGGGGGTATACCATGGTACCTAGGACAGACATTAGGCCACACTTTGCAGAGTATACCTAGAGGGTGATTCCATGTTTGAGTTGCACTTGCATAGATAAGTTTCTCTTGTGTTGGTTGTTGTAACTCTTCTTCCAATTAGTTTAGTGTTTTCTTGTTTTATCTTGGAGGGACTTTTTTAATGTGTGTTGTTTTTTTGAATAAATAGAAAGCCCTAGGGTGTCTTTGATATTCTCACACAGAGGAGGATCACGAGCTCCGCCACTCACGAAGGTTGTTGGGCCTATCACCAGTTACATTGGAGCCACCTCCACCACCACTAAGGTGAAAGCTATACCAACAAGGGTCTTTTGAAGTGACCAGGTCACATGAAATTGTACCCAACCAACATCCAAAGGAATACACCGTTTTAGACTTTGGAGCGAAATCTCTTGGTCCATCTAAAACTCCAACCACTGATATTTCGGCACCCAACATCGTACCGATTCACCCTTACGAGTGCCAGACAATGTTGCACGCAGCAATGGAAACAAATGTTGTCACTCCTTCTGGGAATTATTCAATTCCCACTATGGTTGTCAACACAGGAGAGTTTCCACCTTCTAAGCCATCGTCACCAGTCTGAGCCACCATGATCTTGATTGCCTCTACCTCACATAGTGGTCTGATCCCATCTATGGAGGTGGCCACAACCCCTTTCACATCAAGTGCGATAGGCCCTCTGTTCTCATATGGGATGCCTAGCTTAGGTACAAGTCCTGTACTTTCCTACTCCACTTCACAAACTTTAGGCCTGGGGGAAAGGAGCTCTAATGCTCCTCTGCAAGGCCACATGGGGGGTACTTCAGCCCCTTTTAACACTTTCCCTTATGGGGGATGTGATATACCTCCTTCGTCCCCTTCGCTTGGTAGCACCCACCAGCAATCCGCCAGGCCACCTACACAACATAGTTTATTTGGAGCAGGGAGTCAAGGACCACCTTTACATAATATGCCAGTAGGTTCGACACTATTTTCTTTGTTCGGTGCATTTGGTAACAATGCTTTCTTGTCAGCTGCTTTCCCAACTAGGGGAAATCCTGGTTACAGACAACCTCTTCCTATGCAGGGTACTATTTCTGCACAGGGGGCAAACCAAGGAACTTCTTCTGCATCAGGGCCTTGGAATTCTTGGCAGGTATTAGTTCCCTCATTAGGAATGTCGATTTGGGGAAATTATTTTCACAACCAATGGAAACTTGGACAAGGTACTATGCCTATCCCCACGGGATCAACATGGGGAAACCCTTCCCAAAGTCCTCTGAATGTAATGCATGCCCAAACATCTACGTCCTATTTTGGGAATCAACTGATGATGTCTCCTCACACATAGAATCTATACACTGGTCATGGCCATGGTTTTTACCAAAACCCAGGTCAACAACCAAACTTTTCCTAGCAACCCGGTGCCAGTCAAACTCCAGGTTGCTTTTTCCATGGTTATCACCAGCAACCCAAACTACCTTTCCTGGAAAATTTGCATTTTCCAGACTTAACAAGGTTGTTGAATGACCCTATTTGTCACGATCCGCATTGGCCCCCTATGCCGACGAAGTTTCCTTTGGACATACCAAAGTTCAAAGCCAAGCCTAATGAAGATCCAGGAGATCATGTGACCACCTTCCATCTTTGGTGCTCGTCTAACTCGTTGAAATATGGCTTCATAGATTTGTGATTGTTTCAATGTACTCTCATTAGGAGTGCCATGAAATGGTACATTGAGCTCGACCACTCAAGATACTCTTCCTTCGGCGAATTGGCAATGGCTTTCCTAAACAATTTCCAATTACCTGTGAGATATGATGTTGGCACAGAACTGTTGGCCAATTTCGCCTAGACAAACGCAGACCATATCTCTTATCACATCTGAGAATGTAGATGCTGAAAGAGTTTAATTAAGGTGTCAGTCCCACCAACATTCCTGCTCAAGTGGTTCCTTAAGTCTTTGTTCCCACAATTTTCCAAAGACGTCATGACGTTGGGAGTATTTTTCGAAGAAGAGGCCATCATGAGAGCTCAACAACTTGAGCTAATCTATTCTCAGTCCAGTTTATTATATGATATCTTGCCAGATGTGCCACGCTCAATACTTGATGAAACCAGACAGAAAGCTGGACCATATGCCAATAGTATTGTTAGTTCAGCACAAACAAAGCCCGTTGAGAAACTGATGAAGAAATTTCAACAATTGTCTATACAACACACAGCGACCAGCCAAACTACTGTTTTGGCTGCCCCCCCTACCCAAACGTCGGATGTACACACAATGAAATCGACAAATCCAAAGGCCACCCAATAGCCTGAAGGAAATAAAAAACAATGTAAGAAGGGTAAGGGGGATAAGAAACCCACTAATAATACTGGTGGGGGCACCACTGGGAAACAGAAGGCAAGGTATCCGTGCAACCTGTGCACAGAAGACCACCCGACCCACCAATGTCCTTGGCTTGCAGAGGCCCAAAATGTTGTGACACAACAATAGCCTGTCATGTTAATCAATCCATTTCAACATGGGAAAAACCTAACCCAAGCCTCTACAAGCACAGAAGGGGGCAGTCAAGGACCCTCTTTGTCTTCGAAAAATCCTGCATCCGCAAATGTGTATATGATGAAGGGCGATGATTTTATATCGACTAGAGCACATGAATATAGTAAACCATGCACTTTTGAGAAGGGCAAAGAAGATGAGCTCCCATCTCTTCCTCTCCATATCGAGAAGACTTTGGGAAAAACAATGACACACGTCCCAAAAGGCGCATTCAAAAAATCTTCTCACAACCCAAACGCAAGGGCCACCCAAAACTATTATGTGGTGGACGATTTGTCTCAAACCCCTTGTGCGATGTCCACTTTGGAGGTTCTCCAAAGCTGCCTTTCCCAAAGGAAAGCCTTGTTAGCTGCTTTAGGATCTACCGAGACTTCTAATTCGGGTACCATCTTGCTGGATACAGTGGACTTAAAACCTCATCTGCCTTACCACGTAGCATTTTAGATAGTAATGGCTCACCCCATGAAAACTTTTACTCAAAATATTTTCCGCATGGTGGTTGATGAGGAAACCTCAACATGCGTTATGTCATTGGCATGTTGGAAGGCCATTGGCCAACCCATTTTGTCTATGTCACCTACTCTTCTCACTGCTTTCAATGGTCATTCATTCCAACCACATGGTATCATTACCTCTTTCCCCGTGAATTTAGGAGGGAAGACTGTGTGCATCAAGGTAGAAGTAGTCGACGCGTCCCTCAAATACAATCTCTTGTTAGGAAGGAGTTGGAATTATGCCATGCAAGCAGTGGTTGGTACAGTTTTCTGGGTCTTGTTTTTTCCACACGAGGACGGAATTGTGACCATTGATCAATTGTCTTTCTCCAGACCTGACCCTTCATTGGGGGTATCTGCGGTCCCAATGATTGATAATCCCCAACCAGGCATAGTCAACATAGGGGTTGGTTTGTGCCTATCTTTGATGGGTACCTTCGATTACCCGCCCCCTCAAGGCGATGTCAAATTCATATCCGACCACCATAAAGTTGAGATTTTCCAAGTTTCGTCATTTCGCACGACTTACTTCAACGATCCATGGATACTTCCTTCCCCATTGGCCACGATGGAAGGGAAAGGGCACCTGGGCATGTCCATGCCCTTGTTCACAGTTGAAGTAGTGTACTCTTTAGTCCAACAAGCTTCGGCCGACACAGATCCAACTCCTGCACAAGAGTTAGATCCACCTCTAGAGCCTATTTGGGCTCAAGGTTCTCTCGCTGACTCTAATTCATTAGAATTAGTCTTTCCCTCTGAAAAAGTAGTAATTGAAGCAAAGACTAGTCTAGACAAACCCTGGGATGATCTTCATCACAGATCATACTTCCTCCTAGAGTTATCCTAATCGAAGTTGAAGAATTCACCTTAACTATGAATCGAGATAGGTCTTGTCCTATTAATCCCTTAGCTACACATGAGATTTATGCCGAGGGTAATATGGAAACCATCGCTGAAACCATACCGATCAATATCTCTAGAACCCCTGGCATCGTGGAAAATGTTTTCATCGGAGCCGACTGCTCCCCTGGAGAGATTCAAATCTACATAGATCTATTTAAAGAATTCCACGACGTTTTTGCCTGGTCTTATGAGGAAATGCCAGGCATTGATCCAAAAATAGTGGAACATGAAATCACAACTTATCCAGATGCCAAGCCTGTTCGGTAGAAGCTTCATCCAGTTAATCCGAGGAAAGAAACAACCAATAAGGATAAAGCACATATGTTTGTTTGTTCGTCAAACTATGGGATTTAATACGACCTTAGGAAGTTGTTCTTGCTATATAGAGTTGTGTCCTCCTCCATTTGGTTATTATTCCAAACATATGGAGAGTTTGTGTTGCCTCCTACCTCGTAAAATTATGTTAATGCCATGCTGCCTGAGTCTCATTATTTGTCGTGCTATTGTTTAAGGGAAGTTTTTACCAAGCTTGAGTCGGCCCTTCTGCATTTTGTCTCTTTCCCTCATACCCGTCCATCCTAAATGTAGTGTCCCCAAGGCTGAGCCTCGTTGCAAACCATGTTCTGAAAGAAATTGTAATTATGTTTTATAGGCTGGTGAGCCAAGTTTTTATAAGATGGTGGCTTATGTGTTTGTTAGGCTAGGGAGCCTAAGGGTTGGAGGCCAAGGCCCTGATTTTTTACTTGTATGTATGCAGAACATTTAATAAAATTGTAAACACCGTCAGGTGCAGACCGATGACGATGAATGAGTGAAGGGGGACTGAGCTTCCACAGAGAAGTCAAGGAATTAGGGGCTAGAAGGTGGGAAAGGGGCTAAGTGTTGAGCCTAGGGGCTAAGCCTAGGGGGCTTAAGCCTAGGAATAATATTTTAATATTATTCCAAAAAGACATGTGCATTTTATGTTTTATCCTAAGTTTCTGGCAAGGGGAGGACGTACAAGGGTGATGTGTGCTGGTGGAATGCATGCAGTTCCATGGGTGACAAGTGTCAACCCTGGCGCATGTGAATAAAATGGCTAGGGTGAGCCATGAGAAGGGTTCCTCCTCCATTCTACCCAATTGCCTGAATGCCTACGGAGCCCTAGATAGTATGACCAACCCGACCCCTGCAGAGAAATCCTCATGCATTCATGAGAGTCGAAAATCCCATGTTGTCTTTGATAATTCGTGTGCATCCTCAGTCTGACTAATCGAACCTATGCATGGAGGCTCTGTCCTGAAGCTGTGACCCTGAACCATTCTGCCATTGTTGAACCAGTTGGAAAGCCTGTGTTTGGCTCTGTAAATCCATGTACACCTCTATTTTGTGAGCCGAGAAGCCTGTGTTTGTTTTTGGAGAGCCGGTTTCACCTCCATTCTGAGTCGTGGAGTCTGTGTTGACCCCTGCGGAATTATTCATCATGCATTCCCATGAACCATCACTGTGAGGCCTTGAGCCATTGTTGAGCCTATTTGAGAGGTTGTGTTTGTATTTTCGATTGGCTAAGGTGACCACATAGAGCTGGAATGCACATGGCTTGATGGCTAGCATGAGTTGTGATTGAGCCTGTGTGTTCTCTCTAGGTGAGAGAGGTGGTTGTTGTTGGAAGAGGTTTTTTCCAAAGAGTGTCCAGCACCAGCTTCAGGCTCTAAGACTTCCTGATCTGTCCTGTTGCCAAGACCCAGAGAGGGAGGTTAGCACCAATGGAATGTGCTTGTGAAGGTGTATACTCACGGGCAGAACATGCATGTGGGGAATGAGAGTCTGGTAGTAGTGGGTGTAATATGGCATCTTGGGAAGAATCCTTCCATATTTTCTATGTTTTTTTCCCTGTAACCTCAGCCTAGCCTAGGATTCCTTGCCTTGAGGTGGAGCTTAGTCCCAGCTTGGGGGTGACCCACTGCTGAGCTGATGAGCAGTGTGGTCTAAGGCTAGGAGGTTCATTGAAGGCCTGCACTTGGTTGGTGAATTATACCATTGTTAAAAGATAAGTATCCGATTATTCTTTAATCATGTTTTGCATGACTTTGTTGCTTATGTTATCATGATTTCCGCTGTGTATATGAATTAATATGAAACACTATTGATTGTTAAATTATAGCAGTAAATAATATGTTTTACTCTGACCTTAAATGTGTTTATTTGTTTAAATGCATGTGGATTATATAATACCTGTATGAATTATGTACAAAGTGGTGTTATAGATTTCTTTTAAGAGCGTTTAAGCCTTGGTAGCCAGAAAAGGTGCGCTACAGTTTGGTATCAGAGCCAAGGTTTCGACACTGAGCCTAGATGGGCCAGTGGAATGGTATTTGGACCGAGAGTGTGAGGGAAATTGGGTCTAAAAGGCCAATTTCAGACCCTGGTTTGCTCTGAAGTATCAAGGAGTTACTTGACGAGTTTTTAAGCTCAAAAGGTTTAGTGGCGTGTGAAACCGCGGTTGGTGTGGTCTATGGCCATGGGGAGATAGGTCTCCACACCAATAGTGTTAGAACCTTAGGATCTATTTGGGAGGGAAGGTGAACCCTTGTGACCGTTAGATATGGGAAGTGTGCACAGGGTTTAAAGCCCTTTGGAGTTGCACAGGAGTGTGGAAATCGCGATACGCAAAATTACAAATTAGTCAGGACTGTACATCAGAAAGAATGCATGGAGGGGGATCAACCTTTCACTGACTTGTAACTTGAAATGGTCAAAGGGTGAGTTCATGAAGATTCATGAAATGTGAATTCATGTTTGGATCACAACCGTCGATCTAAGTGAGATCTAGACCATTGATTGTCTAGGAAGAAATCGTCATTTCGGGAGATGGAAGTGAGGAGAGGTGAACACCTCTGAAACCCTGAAATGTCAAAAAGATCTACACCGTAGATCATGGGGAGAAGAACTTGAACGCTGGATCAAGTAGCTTAGTAAACAGTGACTTCAGGATTTCGACAGATGGAAGTTTGAGATGTGGGGGTGCACAAACTCCTGATGCCCGAAACCCCGAAATGCTGAAAAGATCTGTGCCATTGATCTGAGGAGGGGATCTGACCATTGGATTCCTTTATTGGAATGGATGTGGGTGCATGAATGCATACCATGTGCCAGTGAGTCAAGAAGACAGGTGAGAGTGGTGGGACTTGATGATGTCACCAAAGGTGACATGGACCCTCCTGAACATACCACGTGCCATGGTGGTGAAGGGCGATAGCTGTGCTGTTGGCCTGGAGAATAAAGTAATCCACGATTTTAGGGATTCGTGAGATAAGAGCATAGGAGCTTGACATTGAAACTCGTGAAGTCGCGAGTAGCGAGAATGCGAGGAGAAAAGTCAACATCGCTTCTCAGGGTTTCGTGAAAGGGAGGTGCCAGGGTTGGACACCACAACTCGCAAAGGTGTGAGTAGCGAAGGAGTGCTAGCACTTATCCCTAGACTACGGTCATGTGTAGCAGACGCTAGTGAGGAGGGAGCCATACTCACATCGTATGGAATTTGTAGAGTCGAACGAGAGCTCAGAAAACTTATTTGAATCGAAACGTCTTTAGTTCTTGTTCGTATTGGCTTATAAATGTTGTGGATTGTTCGTGAAGTTTTAATGGCCTAACAAACTTTGAATTGAATTGCACAGTGCATGTGCAGAGTTCAACAAGAGTCAGAATTTAAGTTAACCAACGCTGAGTATGGAGTGGGAAAAAGTGCAGATTGTCCCCAAAACAGAGGACGAACGAGAAGGAAAGGATGTCAATGTGGAAGTGGAAGGATCGAAATCTAATGGGCATAGAAAAATATGGATAAGAAAGAGCATATGATGAAACTCATTGAAAGATTGCAGAAAGATGCCCAGGCTCACCTAGCTGATAGCTGAAAGCTCATGAAAATCAGGGATCGACAGGGTGAATTCAACTTAAAAATGTTGAAGAGCCTAGAAAGAATAGAAAAGAAATTGGAAAAAGAGAGTGACACAAGCAGATCAAGAAGTGTTAGAACCCCTGAGAGGAGAAGAATATCGAGGAGTGGTAACAGACATTACCATCTCTCCCTGAAGAATTTTGGCAAGGAAACACACAGTAGTTCAAGCTCGTTCCCTACCAGAAAGCACCGAAAATCTAGAAAGGATGAATTGAAAGGGGAGATGAACAAGATTAAGCCTCCAACATTCAATGGAGAACATAAGAAGGAGGAAGATGCCGAGACATGGTTGCTTGGCATGAGGAAATACTTCCAACTGCATAATTATTCCACCCATGTAGAAGGAAGAATTGCAATGTATCAACTGAAAGGAAAAGCATCCATGTGGTGGGATCAGTTTGTGCAGGTGCAACACATCAGAGAGAAAGAGGTCACTTGGAAGGAGTTTAAGAGGTATTTCAAGAAGAAATACCTGACTAAAAGGTATTATGATAGAAAGATGAAGGAGTTCTTCGAACTCAAGTTGGGCATCATGACCATTGATGAGTATGAACGAAGTTTTCTGGAACTACTGAAGTATGTTTCATTCATCAAAGATGAGGCTGTCAAAATTCAGAGGTATCTGAGTGGACTGCCACCTTCCATTGGTGACAAGATTCAGTATGATGATCCTAAGACCATGGAAGAAACCATAAGAAGGGAGAAATGTCTATAAAAACAACAAAGAGAAAAGCCTACCTTTCAGAAGGCTTGGGATGACCAGAAGAGGTTTAAGAAAGAATAGAGGCAGAAGGGAAACAGGCCTCCCTTTTTCAGAAACAGTTTTCAGGGACAACCATCATTTAGAGAGTCGAGAATGACTGAAGAGGGAGCACAAAGACAAAGACTGACGCCCATTCAGTGTTGGGGCTATCAAGGAAACCACAAGTACAGAGATTGTCCCCATAAAAATTGTAAAGCGAGGATCATTCATACTATTCAGCAAGCTGAAACAGTGGAAGATATGGGTAGTAGAATGTCAAGGATCTACGCAGCCCTGGACAATAAGCAAGCAAAATTTCAATCGCACATGATTGAAGTGGAAGGTATGATTAACAACCGACCACTAATTATTTTAATTGATTCGGGGGATAGCCATAGTTATGTAGATCCTAGAGTGGTGGACAGTTTGCATCTAACGAGAAGCAAACATGAAAAGCCTTGGCTAGTGAAGTTGGCCACAGGAACCAAAAGGAAGATCAATGAATTGGTTATGTTCTGTTCAGTAGACATGAAAGGAATAAGCACTAAGGCTGAATTGAACATTCTGCCTTTAGGCTCATACGATTGCTTAATTCGGATGGATTGGTTGGACCAGCACCATGCTCTTCTGGACTGCCGTAACAAGAGATTTACATGTCTGGACGAAGAGGGAAATCAGGTAATAGTCCAAGGAATTCCCAAATCCATGGTTGTTAGGGAAATCTCAGCCATGTAGCTGAAGAAATGTTACGGGAAGGGTTGTCAATTATTTGCAGCTTGGGTGGAAGAAGTATTCTGAGATGTAGTCTAGAATCTGGAAGACCACGAGGTACTCAAAGAGTTTAAGGATGTATTTCAGGAGGTACCTGGACTACCTCCGAAGAGGGACATCGATTTTTCTATAAATTTGATGCCAGGAGCAGCTCCAGTTTTGAAGGCTCTTTATAGAATGAGTATGCCAGAGCTGAAAGAGTTGCAATTGTAGCTCGAAGAGCTACTAAAGAAGGGATACATTCACTCCAACATGTCACCTTGGGGAGCCCCGGTCCTATTCGTGAATAATAAAGATGAGGACATTAGAGACCGCCTTTAGAACAAGGTATGGTCATTATGAGTTCACAGTGGTGCCATTTGGATTGTCAAACGCACCTGTTGTTTTCATGTGCTTAATGAATGGAGTGTTTAGAGATTATTTGGACAAGTTTGTCATAGTCTTCCTAGATGATATCCTGGTGTATTCCAAGACAGAGGAAGAACATGAGCAACACCTGAGAATGGTGCTACAAGTGTTGAGAGAACACCAGCTGTACGCAAAACTGAGCAAGTGCTCATTTTATCAAAGGCAGATTCATTACTTGGGACACATTATATCTGAAGAAGGGATCGTTGTGGATCTTGAAAAGGTAGAGGCCATTCGAGAATGGCCAGCACCAAGGAATGTGGCAAAAGTTAGATCTTTTATGGGTCTGGCAGGCTACTACAAAAGGTTTATAGCTGGATTCTCAAAGATAGCTCACCCTATCACTTCCTTGCAAAGGAAGGAGAAGAAGTTTCAGTGGACTGAAGAGTGTGAGAGCAATTTCCAGCGATTGAAGAAGCTGCTAACTAGTGCTCCAATCCTGAAGATTGCAGATCCAAATAAGGATTACTTAGTGTGCACCGATGTGTGTAAGGAGGGGTTGGGAGGATTTCTCAGCCAAGAGGGATTTGTAATTTTTTATGAGTCCCGAAAGCTGAAAGAGCATGAAAGGAATTATGCCACTCATGATTTAGAGCTAGCAGCAATCATCCACGCCTTGAGGAAATGGAGACATTACCTCATGGGCAAAAGATTTGAGTTGAGAACAGACCATAACGGTCTGAAGTATTTATTTGATCAGCCGACTTTAAATGCCAGGAAAATCAGATGGCTAGAGTTTCTGTGCGAATATGAATTTGATATCAAGCATATAAAAGGGAAGGAAAATAAGGTGGCTGATGCACTCAACAAAAAAGTGCATGAATTACATGCTACAGCCATTAGCATGTACTGGTCTGAGATGAAAGACAGGATTTTGGAAGCTGCAAATACTAATTTGCAGTACAGAGGTCTTGTAGCGAAGATACAGCAGCGTGAGAGACCACAGACCAAGGAAAGTTACACCTTGGGAACTGATGGTTTACTTCTGTATAAAAACAGAGTGTATGTACCCAATGTCCAATAATTGAAGCTAGCAATTCTAAAGGAGATGCATAACGTGGATTATGTTGGACATCCTGGATATTAGAAGACTGTGGTAGCAGTCAAAAGCCATTATTTTTGGCCAGGTCTAAAGAAGGAAATCACTGAATACATCACCAGATGTATGGAGTGCCAGAAGGTTAAGGCTAAGCATAGGCACCCAGAAGGGTTGCTGCAGCCTTTACCCATTCCTAAATGGAAATGGGATGTGGTAACAATGAATTTTATCACAGGATTTCCCAGAACAAGCAAGCAACATGATTCAATCATGGTGCTGGTGGACAAGCTTACTAAAGCCACCCATTTCATTCCACTAAAAACCACTCACAGGGTAGCAGATGTTGATATCTTCTTAAAAGAAGTGGCATGCTTGCATGGAATTCCTAAGACAATTGTGTCTGATAGGGACTCGAAATTCACCTCAAATTTTTGGAAAGGACTATTCAAAGGATTCAGAATGAATCTGAACTTTAGTACAACGTATCATCCTGAGTCTAATGGTCAGACACAGAGGGTGAATAGGGTAATAGAAGACATACTGAGAATGTAAGTGATGGATAAACCATCAAGGTGGGAAGACTACGTGCATTTGGTAGAATTCGCCTACAATAATGGGTATCATGCATCATTGAAGATGAGCCCATTCGAAGCACTTTATGGAAGAAAGTGAAACACTCCAGTGAGCTGGGATAATCTAGCTAATAGAGCGGTCATTGGGCCTAAACTGCTCAAAGAGATGGAAGATCAAATGATAAAAATTAAAAGGAATCTGAAAGATGCCCAGGATAGGCAGAAAAGTTATGCTGACAGTAACAAAACCCATAGAGAATTCAAATTGGGTGACCATGTTTTCCTAAAAGTGAAAACTAATAGAAGTTCCCTGAGGTTGGGAAGTTGCGCCAAATTGGCAGGAAGATTTTGTGGGCCATTTGAGATCCTGGAAAGGATTGGGCCAGTTGCATACATGCTTGCATTACCTACATCTATGACTGTACATAATGTGTTTCATGTTTCACTGCTTAAGAAATATGTACTTGATGCTAATCATGTTATTGATTGGAATGTGGTTCAAGTGGAACTAGAAGGTGTCCTGTAAGTGCATCTGATGCACATATTGGACAGGAAAAGAAAACAGCTCCGGAATCAAGCCATAGAGCTTATAAAGGTCCAGTGGACCTGGTATGGTCCTAAGGACACGACATGGGAGCATGAAGAGGTTATGCGGGCAGAGTACCTGCATCTTTTTGAAAATTTTGGAAGGCTTGCAGAGACAGTGTAAGTTGCATTGAGGATAGTGAAAAAATAAGGGGAGGGGGATTGTAGTGTCCCCAAGGCCGAGCCCCATTGCAAACCATGTTCTGAAAGAAATTGTAATTATGTTTTATAGGCTAGTGAGCCAAGTTTTTATAAGCTGGTGGCTTATGTGTTTGTTAGGCCAGGGAGCCTAAGGGTTGGAGGCCAAGGGCCTGATTTTGTACTTGTATGTATGCATAACATTTAATAAAATTGTAAACACCGTCAGGTGCAGACCGACCATGATGAATGAGTGAAGGGGGACTGAGCTTCCACAGAGAAGGCAAGGAATTAGGGGCTGGAAGGTGGGAAAGGGGCTAAGTGTTGATCCTAGGGGCTAAGCCTAGGGGGCTTAAGCCTGGGAATAATATTTTAATATTATTCCAAAAATACATGTGCATTTTATGTTTTATCCTAAGTTTCTGGCAAGGGGAGGATGTACAAGGGTGATGCATGCTGGTGGAACGCATGTAGTTCCATGGGTGAAACGTGTCAACCATGGCGCATGCGAATAAAATGGCCAGGGTGAGCCGTGAGAAGGGTTCCTCCTCCATTCTACCCGATTGCCTGAACGCGTACAAAGCCCTAGATAGTATGACCAACCTGACCCCTGCAGAGAAATCCTCGTGCATTCCTGAGAGTCAAAAATCCCGTGTTTTCTTTGATATTTCGTGTGCATCCTCAGTCTAACTGATAGAACCTGTGCATGGAGGCTCTATCGCGAAGTTGTGACTCTGAACCATTCTACCATTGTTGAACCAGTTGGAAAGCCTATGTTTGGCTCTGTAAATCTATGTACACCTCTATTCTATGAGCCGAGAAGCCTGTGTTTGTTTCCGAAGAGCTAGTGTCACCTCCGTTCTGAGCCTTGGAGTCTGTGTTGACCCCTGTAGAATTACTCATCATGCATTCCCATGAACCATCACTACGAGGCATCGAGCCATTGTTGAGCCTATTTGAGAGGCTTTGTTTGTATTTCTGGTTGTCTAAGGTGACCACACAGAGCTGGACTGTGTGTGGCTTGATGGCCAGCGTGAGTTGTGATTGAGCCTGTGTGTGTTCTCTCTAGGTGAGAGAGGTGGTTGTTGTTGCAAGAGGTTTCTTCCAGAGAGTGTCCAGCACCAACTTTGGGCTTTGAGACTTCCTGATCTGGCCTATTGCCGAGACCCAGAGAGGGAGGTTAGCATCGATGGACTGTGCTTGTGAAGGTGTATACTCCCGAGCAGAACAGGCATGTGGGGAATGAGAGTCTAGTAGTAGTGGGCGTAAGATGGCATCCTGGGAAGAATTCTTCCAGATTTTCTGTGTTGTTTTCCCTATAACCTCAGCCTAGCCTAGGATTCCTTGCCTTGGGGTGGAGCTTAGTCCCATCTCGGGGGTGACCCACTGTTGAGTTGATGAGTAGTGCGGTCTAGGGTTGGGAGGTTCGTGGAAGGCCTGCACTTGGTTGGTGAATTCTACCATTGTTAAAAGATAACTATATGATTATTCTTTAATCATGTTTTTCATGACTCTGTTGCTTATGTTATCATGATTTCCGTTGTGTATATGAATTAATATGAAACGCTATTGATTGTTAAATTATAGCAGTAAAAAAAATCTTAAATGTGTTTATTTGTTTAAATTCATGTGGATTATATAATACCTATATGAGTTATGTACAAAGTGGTGTTATAGATTTATTTTAAGAGCGTTTAAGCCTTGGTAGCCAGAAAAGGTGTGCTACACTGAACGTCCAATCAAGTCTTTGCTCGAAATCAATGAAGCCTTTAGTCTGATCGTCAAGATTCTCTAGTCCATGACCGATGAGCCATCGAATACCTATGGGTAGTGAAGTCATACACTCATATTACACTCGTACCTAAGTTTTGAATATTTTAAAGTTGTTTCTCGAGCTCTGAAGACCTCATCTCCAGCCATCAGGCCTTATCAACTTCTAAGAAGATGGATACTTTACACGTATATCTTTTTGATTTCGAGATGTAGCTCTACTATGTATTTCTCATGGCTACACTTTATATAGTTATATGACATGGATATATAGTGTATTTGATTGGTAGCCATGATTTTATTTTATCCCAAGCATGGGTATGCCCACCTTGGTGAGACAATTATTATTTTTGTAGACGACACCTCCCGATTTCGGGTCCCTGGGCTCACTTGTTCAGCACATCGGTGAATATTGTTAATGTATTTCGGCCATCAGATGCTCTTTTGACCTCACACATTAGGGGGCATCTATTATAACCCTAATTTTCACCAGACATGCTTACCTAGCATCATGCCATCTCAGATTTCTTCTTTGCCAAAACATTGTCGAACAACTCTTCTTAAAAACCCCTTTCATAAAGGCCCACGTGCTCTAATACATTACTGCACACGTGTACACATTAGTTGACCCAAGACAACCTGTGTGTACCTACAAAATCACGAAAAAAGGAAAGTTGCTGATGAAACACACAACTTTGGGTAAGTTAACTAAACCTTTCAGCCATGCATGGCCGGAAATTCTACCAAATACCTAGCTTCTTCTAGCCTATAAAATAAGGGTTAGGGGTCCCATTTGGAAGAGGAGAATCATAGTAAAGAAACTATACCCAATTGCGCATTCCCCTTGTCCCAACCTTTAGCCATCCTTGTGCAAAGAGAAGTATAGAGAAAAGAAGTTGGAGGACAATTGAAGAGGAGCCCGGGACCAGATTCGTGGAGCAGTGGCCGACTTCATCATTGTAAGTTGATTTATTGAAGTTAATAATAAAGAATTACTTTTCCCTTCCCACCATATGAGGTTTTCATGGTTTATTGCATACATGTTGATTAAATCTCTAATCCATTAAACTATAGATCAAATGCATGTGGAGTTCTTTGTTTTTCTTATGTGAATGCAGGTCAACCTTGGGAGGAGAGTTGTAGTCAAAGAGAGACCAAGCGTGAATAAGGATCGATATCAAACGCCCGAACTAAAGTATGCTCACTTGATCTTCTTAACTATGTATTTGCTTAA
Organism: Picea engelmannii; assembly: GCA_009831015.1. Lineage (NCBI taxonomy): Eukaryota > Viridiplantae > Streptophyta > Pinopsida > Pinales > Pinaceae > Picea > Picea engelmannii. Next base: position 1,246,951 of record ML777185.1, read on the forward strand.
GAATAATGGGGATTAGGTCTGGGATGACAGTAGAAAGTAGGAATCTTTAGGTTTTTTTTTCATGCATGATAAAACCCTAAGTGCTAGTCTGTAGAGGGATTTCCCACTCACAATAGACATGATAATCATTGAACAACACATACCTCCTAAGTTAGATCAAGTGTGGTTGCACCCACCAAAGAAAGGTTTAAAATGATATTTTAGGATTTTGGATAAGAATGAATAAAAGCTATTTGCTTGGATTGGTCACCATATATGGGAAAATATTACAATGTATATGTGGATCATTTGAATATGTCTATTCCATCCTCATTACAAGGATAATTTAATGAAGAGACATTGAGTCCCAAAGTTGATGGGGATCATCAACTTTAAAGGGAAAAGGTCTACTCCTAGTTGAATTCATATATTTGTGATGTCATATAGGCTTGTGCAAGTGACCAAAATTTCAATTTGTATGAATTTGGTGAGTGGAAATTTATGACCCACAAGGAGTAATGGTAAACCCAAGGGTTCATGAGAATGTTGAAAGGTAGAAATATTTTTAGGTTTGTAAAGTAAGGTTTTGAACCCATGAAGACACCATTAGTAAAGGGGTTTTGATTTATGAAAAGGTTGTAAAATCTCTTTCATCACCTATGTATAATCTATTGGTCAATTTTCTTCTATGTTCTGAATGATTTGGGAAATAATGGCTCTTAACACCTTGAAGAATTGGAAACTCTTACAAACCTAAAGAGTCATTATGACATTGACTCATATATTCTTGTAAAAACATAATGTTATTTGATGCCTCGATAATTTAGGCATAGTGTATATAAGGGCTAGTTATCAACTCCTTCCTTGAAAATAATAAGAGGAATATTACTAATATAATAGGAAGAGACTTGTGGATGTCACTTGCACAATTGTTGGAGCATACAAAAAGGACAATAATAATGAGGTCCAAAATTTTGGGTACATCATGAATATGTTCAATATACAAGGGGTAGAGTAATACATACTTTCATTTCCAAGAATAAGCAATGAGAAATGCAAGAACATGTTTAGCTAGATACCTACATCACAGAGGTTGGCATCCTAACACAAGTGAGGTAGGATTAGCAACATGATCTCTTATGGAAAGGATGGAGGATAGATGAAAAGGTAAAGATGGGAGGTTGTGGTGTTAGGGTAGTTCTAACAAAGGCAAGGGAAATAAGTTGATGACACTAGCATGACATTGGAAAAAGGCATGAGTTGACATAAACCGACTAAGAGTGAACACGAGTGAGAAAGGAAACACGGTCTAATATAGGGTTATCAAAAGAATAAATGTAACATATGGAAACTTGGAGTTAAGGTGAGCGTAAAAAATGGCATTCATTGTTCTAGGATTTCTGTAGTCATTAAGGCGCCATACACTAGTCAAGGACATAACATGCATCCCATGTGACATATGATAATCTGGAGAGTGTGATCATAATAGGCATCAGAAACTAGTAATACAAAGTCATCAAAAGCACAAAAACAAGACATGATAGCCTAGATTTAGTGCAAGAATGAGAGGTGGCATACATCAATGTGGTATTTTATGCAAGCGTAGGAGGTGACATGCATCAACCTAAGTTCAATGCAAGCGTAGAGGTGAAAAATACCAATGGTACTAGTGTAGGAGAGAGGATCAAAGGAAGATATGATGTCACCATTGGGAGGGGATCCATAGTTGCAAGCTCTGGAATGTGACCATTAAGGGGGACATCTTGGAAAACTGACCAAAGAAGTGATAGTTGATCCTAACTAGGTAGAGGTTATCTCAAGTAGGGTCTTTCTTGAGATAATGACCTATAAGGGACCCATCGATATTATGACCAAAAACAAATAGAGAAAAATGGGTGTAAGGAATGAGAGCTAAGGAGGAGAGGCAATACTTTCCCCAAGCATTTGAAGGACTAGGAAAAGAGGAAGAGTATGTAGGAGAGCATGGAACACTAGGAGAGGAAGAAGACAAGGGGAGAACTAGGTAATGTTGGGTGCTACCAGGTAAGAAGTGGCTAGAGATGATATTCAGAAGTCTAAGCTAGCCCAAAAAAACTCCCAATAGGAACAAGGCTTCATTCAACTTGATAAAAGTGTGTTAAGACATGGGACCTTTTTAATGTTAGAAAATGTTGATTTTGACAACTAATAGAAAGATAAGGAAAAGATAAGGCTTAGAAGAACAAGGGGCTACCTCATTGTTGTAGCCAGTGAGAGGACAAGGGAAAGCAATTATGGAACTAGGTATAATAGATCATATATGTATTTTGTTAATTCTTGTGTGGTAGAAAAAAAAAATATCGAGTTAAAAATCACTGGGGAGGTTTGGGATTTAGAATGAGAATAAAAGAGTGAGAGTGCACCCAGGTCGAAGGATGAGAATGTATTGTTTAGAGAGTTTGGAAGAGGGATAGTGAAACCATATGAGATGAGATGGATTGATGTGATGTAAAAGTGAGAGAGAAAGGCACTTATGTATTATGTTTTGTTGGCTCTTAACATTATAAGTAAGAGGTATTGCAAGAGGTGAGTTCATAGTTTTTGTCATCTTTATAGAGTTGATAAGTATTGAAATGAGCATATTATAAAGAATTTCATTGTTTTTGATTGGGTAGAAAGATGAGAAGGTATCATTTGGAATGTGTGGAAGAGAGAAAGTGAAACCATATGAAATGGTTGGATGTGAGTTACAACTAGGAGAGAAAGATATTTACGTAGGATGTCTTGGTCACATCATTACATGGAAAGGGTATTGCAATAAATATGAGTCCATGGTTTTTGTTATCTTTAAAGAGTTGATAGGTATTTCAATAAAAATCTTATAAAGCATTTCATTGTTGTTCATATGATATGTTCAAGAGTAAATTAGAGTAATCAAGGGGAGATACATAGCATTCAACATTATCTTGAAAAATCCCTATGACAAGGGTGACTCCACAATGTTTATTAATGAGAAGATGAGTTTCATCCTATTGTACAAAGCCCCAATGATAATGAGAGGGGTGAGGAGTGATGGAAAATGTGATTAATTTGGTTACAATTGTCAAGGATTATAGTGGCAAGTTGGTCTTTGATCTAACAATTATGAGTAAAAAGGAGACTTAGAGAGGGGAATAAATTTCATTCGTCATTATGAGTAATGAGGGATATTTTTCAATAGAGTTTGGAATAGGGACTATTTTTTGTTGGGGAGAAGTGTCTAAATATTGGTGTACCCTAGGATCATCAAGGGATTTCTCATCTATGTACAAGGATTTGGATGTGAATTATTATTATAAGAATAATCATTTTGTAGTAGTGTCCTTTGGAGCCTTATAATACTTGCACTAGCATTTGGGATGAGAGGAGGGGTCTAGATTATTGGGATTAGCTTCATGCATTGTTTAATAGGAACTAGGATTTGGATTAGGGATAGCAATAAGGTTAGGATTATGGAAATGCATGAAGTTAGGGATATTTTCTAATTTATTTTCTATAATGAGGATATGGATAAAGAATTTGTATAAGGGGGTTCTCTAAAATAGCTATACTTATTTATAAAAAAACTACAAGTAAACCAAAATTATATTTAAAATACCTCTTTAGGGTTCTAGATTTATAGTTGAAATTTGAGCTAGGTAAAGAGTGTACACTCGATGTATTGTACAACCACCTACATATTAAATTGGACAAATAAATTAGGCAATAAAAACACCACATGGATCTTTGCATATATGCAATATCTACACATTAAATTTGACAAATAACTTGACAATAACAAATAAATTAGACAATAAAAACACCACATGGAACTTGGGATATATATCAATATCTACATATTCATGAGGATTGTGAACTTTTACTAGTATAA
>ML777185.1:1258586-1280652 GCA_009831015.1 Picea engelmannii
AGCCTTTGGAGGCATTATTTTGTATTAGCGGGAGCATTTTGTAGCAGCTCATATCTATTGCTTGTACGGCCATCTAAGGTTTATGCCAGATCGGCCATCTATAGTATTGATCTTACATTGCTCATAATAAAAGGTCAGATCTTTGCTTGTGCTTCTACAATTTGAATATATTGTGATCTCCATGTGTTGATGAATCTTGTATGCACTTAATAACTCAATAAATCAGTAGTAGTTAGTGATTCCAAGAAAGAATTTGGCTTGGGATCATTACAATGGTACATTGTTGAGAATGGTTAGATGGCATCTGTTCAAGGTCGAGAACTGGAGAAACAAAAATGATCATATCGATATGTTGAAATATAATTGAAATAACTAATTCATTATTTTGATTAACATTACACTATTGCTCTTTACCTGTCTCTGTAGCTGCGACAATTGGTGCATTAATTTCCCGTCCACTTGGTTTCTTTGGCATTTCACCCTCCTGAGCTACATGCTCTTCAATTTTGAGAAGATAATATATAAGTATAAGTCAAGAAATAAGTATCTACAATCACAGTAAATATTTCTAATTCTGAAGCATACATACCAGAATCGGTACTCTTCTCTACACTATCACTGGACATGTACACCGTTGTATGATGTGGTGTTTGTTGAATACCGCTAGATTCACTACTGTGGTAGCATTGTTGCTTGAAAAAAAACATAAATACTTAGTTAAGGGTGATACAATAAAATGAATAGAGTTTACAAGCATGTTACTGCAGTTTCCTTATTCATTTTATTTACCTGTGTGGCTGGGGAGATAGGAGTCTAGCCCAAGATTTTTCTATATTCAATTACACTTTTAAAACCATGCCTATAACCAATATTTAGGTCCTCCTCGGTGGTAGCAGTATTGAACATATTTAACTGCAATGCATAACACCATTAAAAATACCAATAACAAAAACATATATTTGTTCGCTACTGTTAAATAAATATTAACTATAGTTAATCATTTAAATATTACTATTCGGGCTTTTAGTTTTCCATAACCACCCTGGCCTAGTTTATGCTAGCTTTGTTTTTCCACTCTGTCCTTGGTTTCTTTGGAGGTGTCTGGTAGCCTACATATGGAATTTTTGAAAAACATTAGATATCAGAATTGTTACTTAAAAAGGAAAGAAAAACATAAATGATCATATTTCATTGATAATATGACATGTGTTGTACCTTGCTTGACCAGCTTGTGGATGCCTTCCATGTTTTTTAAACAAGTTCTCCTTTGCATCCTCTATTAGCACCTTCCACTCTTTCTCTGGAACCATGGGAGGGCACTTGTGCTTGAGGTCTAATTGCAATTTCTCCCTATACTAGGCCCTAGTATATTTTAACTTCTCACCGGCTAACTTTGTAACCACCTTCTTGTTGAAAGTGTTGTTGAACAAGTTTACCATGTGGTCTATTAAATCATCTTTCTTTTTTCTATATTGGCCATTCCACCGTGTGCAAATGGTGGGGCCAAACAAATCCAATGCTTTTTCATTTAATTTTCTATAGAAAACATTATTCCCTGTAGAAATGTGTTATCCATTAATTTATAATAATCTCAAAAAATGTCCATTTCAATTTCATGAAATAAATAAATCAATTAATTAACAATTACCTGCAATCTTCTGAATCTTGATCAGAAAAGATGCGTCATACACCAGAAAGGTGACATATTTTGATTTGGTTTTTTTAATTCGTTCTGCTCCATGCATAATAGTTTCCTCTCCATCTACAGTACATTCCTCTCCGGAGTCATGTGGAGTCCCATGCTCTAGCTCTTCATGCTCCAGTGTGTCGTGCTAGTCAAAATCATTGCGCTCATCAATGGATTCAAGGGGAACCTCGGGAGGCTCAAAAGGCCTCACTTGCACTTTTCTATGTCGACATTGTTTTTGCATTGGACCATCACTACTACCTATAGTAGTTTTAGGATCGGCAGGTTCCCAGTGCACGGGGTTTAAAAACTCCTACAAATGGAAAACATTACTTTATCAGATCATATAGAAAATATAAAACAAAAAAATGGATATGAAATTGTCATAGTTGATAAAAATATGTGAAGATGCCACTTACCCCTAAATTAGCTATTGTATTTTGTTGCTCTACAATTCTTGCCCTATCCTCCTATGTCAGGGGTCTTTTGCTAAGAAAACCTATATATTCTATGTTAGCCTTCTTCAAGGCCTTCGTTACAGTTGTCATTGGGTCAGTGGAAAAAAATATTTCGTCCTCATCAATATCCTTAGTGGGAGCCTTCCCATGTTGACCATGCCACAATACATTGATGAAGAAAAGTAATGAGATGAACTTTAACATTTGAGAAATTTAGTTATTGTAGTCATAAGTTATTAATGTATTTAAAATTTACCTGTTGAGGCACAGCGGGTGCCTTTCCACGGTCACCATGGATAGATGTAGCGGGTGATTTTTAGACATGGTCACCGTGTATAGAAGTTGACACAATAAATCAATCAACAAAAGTTATGAAATTCACCTGTAACATTTAAAAATTGAAAGATTGGAGTAATATTAGAAAAAAATAATGAAATTTCAGAAATTTAGTTGTTGTAGACATAAGTTGTTATTGTATTTAACATTTACCTGCTGAGGCACAGTGGGTGCCTTTCCACGATCACCCTGGATAGATGTAGCAGGTGATTTTCTACCACATTCACCCTGGACAGAAGTTGACACAATAAATCAATCAAAAAAAGTTATGAAATTCACTTATAACGTTAAAAAAATGAAATATTGCAGTAATATAAAAAAAAAATAACAAAATTTCAGAAATTTTGTTGTTGTAGTCATAAGTTGTTACTGTATTTAACATTTACTTGTTGAGGCACAGGGGGTGCCTTTCCATGGTCACCCTGGATAGATGTAGCGGATGATTTTCTACCACGGTCACCCTAGACAAAAGTTGACCCAATAAATCAATCAATAAAAGTTATGAAATTCACTTATAACATTAAAAAAATGAAATATTGCAGTAATATCAGAAAAACAATAATGAAATTTCTGAAATTTAGTTGACGTTGTAGTCATAAGTTGTTGTTGTATTTAACATTTACTTGCTAAGGCACAATGGGTGCCTTTCCATGGTCACCCTGGACAGATGTGGCCTGTGATATCTCATGATCACCTTGGATATATGTTGACACAATAAATTAATCAACAAGAGTTATGAAAGTAATTGTAAAGACTTTATGCAGTAAAAAATTGAAATATTGCAGTGATAAATTGTAACAATGGTTGATCAAAGGTTGATTTGAATGGTATGTAAGATATTTACCCCCATAGTCACACCCCCTCCATCTATTCGATTTAAGTTGTAAACGATCAACAACTCTTCACCTGGAACTATTGTTTTTGTTGCACATACAAATATATGATTTCCTTCCCATCCCTCAAATATGCAATTCAGTTTCTTAGTTGTTTCCACTGGTCATGTACTATTTATAAAGCCCGCAATGTTTCCAGTAGCTTTTGGCCTTCCATCAATATACATAGTTTCCCCTTTATTTTGATTGTTATCTATTAGTTGTATATAATTTGTGGAAACTTTGTATCTCCACATAATTTTCATATATCGGACCAACATCAACCAGTGATTGTAGTTGTATAATGGTCTAACATACTCTATCAATTCAGTTACAGTGCCATAGCCAACCTTTATGCCATCCATGGAAGATAACCCCAATGCATTTAAGGATGAAGGAGAAATGCAATACATCCTCCCACCGATGAAGAAATTAGTGTCCACTTTAGGTAGCTCCTTAGGTGCCCATCATTTCACTAGATGTTTATACCTCAAGGGAAACTCAATGTCACCTATGCTCTCAGCATCATAATTACACGACCCTCCATTGGCAATAAAAAATTGCATGTGTATACCAAATCTTTTCCTTACCTTTTCCAACCTAGTTGATCTAGAATGGATAGATCTAGTACAACACGTCTCACTTTGAACCTCTCTTAGTATATCTTGATCATCACTCGAGGAAGATAGATCCGACATATACCTATTTGGTGGTACCTACACTCATTAAAACAATAAGATAAGTTATCATTGCATGTTGCATAAAGTTGCATAAGTTCCATAAAGTTTCATAAGTTGCATAAGTTCCATAAAGTTTCATAAGTTGCATAAGTTGCATGTTCCATAGTTGCATATAGTTGCATGTTGCATAGTTGCATATAGTTGCATATTTGCATATTTGCATATAGTTGCATACGAAATTGTTGCAATATAGTTGCATATAGTTGCAATATAGTAGCATAAGTTTCATTGTTGCATAAAGTGGCATATAGTTGCATATAAGTTGCGTAAAGTTGCATATATATGCATATCCCCCGACACTCAATGGAGAACTGAATTTGAGACCCATCAAAGAGTTCGAGTGGGGATTGATAGTTTGGAAATCCATGATCCTAGAATTTCACATATTTGGAAAGCGCCTTTAGTGGCTGGTGGGGAATGGAGGAAAGGTTCATGTTGGCAATAATGTTTGGATTGGCTGTGACAGATACTACAAGATGATCGAGTTGTTGTTTAATCCATTGTATGCATAGGGTGTAATGGTTTTGATAAAGTTGTACAAACTATAAAGGAAAGGGTTGTGGTATTCTATATGGAAGACTGTGAAGGAGACAATGGGATGGAAGGAGGGGATTTCCTCTCTCAATCTTGTCCAAAGACTCAATAACCATACCCAGTGCTCAAAATATCCCATTGATTCCCATACTCCCACTTGAATGCCAAAGATACCCTCGAGAGGTCATCTATGGTGGTTTGAGGTGTCATTCATGAAATTTGAGCCCTAGAAGTTGCATAAAATCTTGAGAGATTGGATGTGCTAGCTTGAGGTGTCATGTTTGGCCATGGATGCCTAGAAGCTTTGTACTTCAACTAAGCCTTGAGTTCCCCCCTCAACCATATGAAGGCCTTAAGACCCATAGCTAATGCTCAAAACCTTGTGCAAGCACTAACATCATTTCTTAGATGACTCAAAGCTTTCTTTCTCCCCTAAGGCAAGGCATTCTTCCCTATATCATTTCCAAGACCTTGAGACACATACATACTACTCAAAAACACCTAGTTGGTTTAGAACCGGTAGATCTAGTACAACACGTCTCACTTTCAACCTCTCCTATTATTTCTTGATCATCACTTGATAGTTCCATATAGTTGCATAGTTGCATATAGTTGGATAAGTTGCATATAGTTGCATATAGTTGCATAGTTGCATATAGTTGCATATAGTTGCATATAGTTGCATATAGATGCATATAGTTGCATAAGTTGCATATAGTTGCATAGTTGCATGTAGTTGTCATTAGTTTCATATAGTTGCAGTTAGTTAAAGGCTTAGTCAATGCAAACTCTTTCAAACAAATCAATTTAAGAACAAAAAAAAACAATAATCCAAAACTAAATTTGAGAATAATTACCTAATATGGATATGGAATCTAGAGTTGGAAGTGTAGTTTTGTGAACACTTCCATGTATTGTAGTACTAGGATTGATGAAGTTATAACCACTCACACATGATATTTTCTAGATAGAATAGGGGATAAAAATGCTATGTGATAGTGTCACACAATGAATTCCATGTATTGATGGACTTTGTCATGCATTTGGAAGTAGAAGATTGAGTTAAATGTAGAATTATAAATTGACTTGTTCACCAAGTTTGAATGATTCCTTGTAGATATTTTATTGTAAGGATAAATATTGGAGCCTACGAAAATCTAGAAGTGAAATGTGAGGCTACTAATCTAGGAATCTAAGGCTTCTCCATTTGTTTGTCTTCTATATTCTTGTAAAAGTGAGTGCTTATGCTTTTTATTAGGGATCCTATTAACAATTTCATGAGATCTGGATGTAATAGTGCTTGAGATGATTAAAGAAATGTCTGGGAAAAGGATTGGTTTCGATTGGCTCGCAGGTGAAATGGATTTTGGGGGGGAATTTTCTTTCCTGCATATATTTATTTTGGTCTTTTAGGGTTGTCTATGTGATTTGAACTTGGGTTGATTCTTTCATGTCATATGTGTTGGAAATGTTTAATAGGTAGCATATGCTTGTTATTGATGGCAAGTACAGCAATGAAGATGGCATGAATACAGGAAGAATGTAATAGATGGGAACCAGAAGTATTTTGGGAAGAAGCTGCAGAGAAACCTCGATAAGATCAGAAGAGATAGTGCAAAGGATGTTTGGTATGATTTACAAGCAGCGTAAGCTTGTCATTGATGGAAAGTACAACAGTAATGATGGCTTGAGTACAACAACGATGATCAATAGGCAATGAGAAGATAAGTCCAGGAAGATCGAATGATCGAAGGCAATGCAACATTGACAAAATGATCTAAGGCTCGAGAAGCATTTCTGATCATTGGATCCCATCCAAAATTCCCGACAGCATAAGGGCCGTCAAATCTGAAGAAAGACAAGAATATGGCGCTGGAGAGGAGAATAGATCTCAGGCGTCTGATATAAGCACAGGGTCCGACCACCGTTGGATCGAGGAAAACCTGCATGTTCTTTAAAGTGCAAGGAGAAGAGGGCGTAATCGCAATATGAAAAATCACAATGAAATCTGAGCTGTCAGATCAAGCTTTGATCTGGACTGTTGATCCCAGTCCTTGTCAGAGTTTCAGGGATCGAGAGTTGGACATGTCAAAGTTTATTGACATCAGGAACCCCAAAATCGTGATGTGTGAAATCCTGACTGAATCTAGACCGTCAGATCAAGATGTGATCTAGACCGTTGACCTGACTCATGTCAGCAGACACGTCAGCAAACTTAAGAACATGTGGCACAACCAGGCAATGACAAGTGTCAAGCTGAATCAACACTTTAGGAACATGTAAGTCACAAATCAGAGTGACATGTGGCAGTATTCAACACGTGTCAATTCACGTGTGACGTCAGCATATGGATACCATATCGGAGTTTCGGGGATCGTGACTTAGGAAGGTAAAGAAATCAATGCATCAAGAATGTCAATTTCGCGATATGAAAAATTGCGATTTAATCGTAGCTGTTAAGTTAAGAAGTGATCTGGACCATTGATTTTCTTCATGGAGTATTGGGGATCGAGACTTTGAAGTGACAAAAACACTTGACAACAAAAATGTCGACTTCACGATATGCGATATCATGATTCAATCGCAGCCGTCAAGTCAAAATTAGATCTGGACCGTTGATCAAACTCCACATTGGAGTTTCGCGAATCATGACATAGAGAGGAAAAGAACACAATGCAACAAGAACCCCAATTTCGCGATATGCGATATTGCGATTTAATCGCAATCGTTCAATAGAGATAATATCTGGACCGTTTGATTTAACTCCTTATCGAAGTTTCATGAATCAGGACTTTGAATTGACAAAAACACTTGATAACAAGAATGCCGAAATCACGATATGTGATATGGCAATTCAATCGCAGCCATTGAATCAAGAATGAATCTGGACTGTTGGTTCAACTCCATGTCGGAGTTTTGCGAATCGCAATATGGAGAGACAAAAGAAACAAAGAAACTGGAATTACGAATTTGCAATATGCGAAATCGTGAAAGCGCCTTATGCATAAGGCTATGGTCATAGCCCTTGGTCATGGGAAGAGAAGGAGTCAGTCCAGATAAGCTCCATATCGGAGTTTCGGGGATCGCGACTTGGAGAGGCAAGAACAGAATGAAACAAGAATTCTGAAATGCCAAAACCTGATTGAAAGACAAAATTAATAAAGCTCATCCAACAACGTAGATTAATTTGAAGAAGATCTGAGGGCTACTGTTGCACAACACAGTGTAACTACTAGAAACCATTGATGGATTCTACCAGAGGATGCGAAGAGACTTCTGTGTGATTTCCAGAGGAGCTGAAGAGTTACAAGGAATCTGCCAGTGGAATGAAGATGATTCGTGGAGGAAATTGATGGGTGGATGAGGGTTGGAGCCTATAACTGAAATAGATAAGGCGAGCTCGACTTTCACAGAGAAGACGAAGAGTCTCAAACTGCCAAAGATGTCGAGGAATCTCAACATAACACCCAGTGATGTTGAACGCATGGTTGAACTTCCAGAGAAGCTGAAGAGTCGCGATGATGATCACACAAAGCACTCAAGAGGTGGAGGATATCGGCGCGGTGTGAGTATGCAGAGAGATTGCACACATTGCATGCACAAGGGGCACAAAAGCTATAAGTACATTGTACAGAGAAGAGATGTGGTTGTTGTTTCTGTTGGAGTTGCTATGGTCGTTGTGTAGAGGATTGAAGTGTGAGCTAGGAGGTAGAATGCAGGAGTAGAAATACACAGTAGAGGAAGGTTTCATTGAAGGGACATGAGGTAGAAAGTATAAATGGTAGAAGAACAGACAACGCAAGTGATGTGTGCAGGAAGGAAGTGAGGCAGACAGAGCAACAAATTGTAGCAGAATAGTGATGAGTCTGGTAAGCCATTGTTGAACATTATATCACTGTAATAAGTTTCAATAGAAAATAATTATTTTATGGTGGTTGGGAGGTGCTAGGGAGGACTGTTGTCCTCAGAGGTTCAAGTGGGTGCTTGAACACAGGGAGTTGTAGCTTCCATCTGGTTGCAGCCAGAGAAACCAGGGTGGCAGGGTGGTGCAAGGGAGAACTCTTGTTCTCTGTTATACAGGTTGGTTCCTGTATGATTGGAAGTTGGTGCTTCCATATATATGGTGCTGGAAACACTCAGGGAGTTGGTGCTTCCTTCTAGTTGGTGCTAGAGAAACTAGGGAGTTGGTGCTTCCTTCTAGTTGGTGCTAAAGAAACCAGGGAGTTGGTGCTTCCTTCTAGTGGGTGCTAGAAAAAATAGAGAGTTGGTGCTCTTAGCAAGTTGCATCTTGCAAAACAGAGGTTGTAGCCTCATTATGAGTTGGTGCTCATATGTATGATAATGTAAAGAATGTAACCTATTACTTATCATATAAAGAAAAAGAGGTTTTTACCCTGTATGGGTTTCCTCGGGAAAAATCTATCTCTATGTTCCTCAAATATGTGAATGATGTTGAAAGTGCCATTGTTTATTTCCCTGCATTAATGTGATCATCATTCAATGTTTCTGCAAAGAGTTTAAAAGAATCATAATTGTTTAAGCTCGGTAACAACTGATTCACCCCCCCCCCTCTCAGTTGTCCAACAATTGGTATCAGAGCCGGCCCCCTTTCATCGAAGGGTAGATCCTAGAGCTTAAACATGACAAGCCATGAAGGGACTTCAGTCACTAGGCCTCCTCTATTTGATGGAACAAATTTTTCCTTCTGGAAGGTTAGAATGAGATCATACCTAATGGCCTTAAGAGATGATGTATGGGATGTAGTAGAGACTGGATACATAAAGCCTGTTGTGCTAGCTTCCAAGGATGATAAGTTAGAATTTAGCTTTAATGCTAAGGGAATGAATGCTATCTTGAATGGACTTGCAGAAGCCGAGTTTGTGAAGGTGATGCATCTTCAAACTACTAAAGAAATGTGGGACAAACTCATTAACAGTTATGAGGGTAATGAGAAGGTAAAGGATGCAAAGCTTCAAACCTACAGAATATAGTTTGAATAGCTGAATATGAAGGAAGATGAAACTATTGGAAAATACTTTCTGAGAATAGAAGAAATGGTGAATGCAATGAAGGCACTTGGTGAAACAATTGGGGAACCTTCTTTAGTTCAGAAAATCTTGAGATCTATCCCATATAGATTCAACCCGAAGGTCTTTGCTATAGAAGAACTTAATGATCTAAAAACCTTTCAGTTTGATCAACTACTAGGAACACTCACTGCATATGAAATGAGAATAATTAAAGATAAACCCACTTCCAGAGAAGCATCATTTAAAGAAGACAAGAATGAGGATTATGAGCCCGATGAAATCGAAGCAAAATTTGTGAAGAGACTGAAGAAGGGATCAGGCAAATACAAAGGTAAAATTCCTTTCAAATGCTTTAACTGTGGAAGGATAGGTCATTTTGCAAACAAATTTCCACACAAGAAACATGATCAGAACTATGAAGGTGAAGAGAAGAACAAATCCAGGAGATTTGATGAAAAGAAAAGTTTATGTGTAAACAATGATGACTCCTCAGAAGACACCGATAGTGACTCCTCCTATGAAGATAAGGTAAATGACTTCATGCTTATGGCCAAAGAGAATTATGATAATAAAATCACAGGTAGTGATGAGAATGATGAAGAAGCTGTGGTTGACATGGAAGGATAACTGATAAGTGCATTGGAAGAGATTGACAGACTAAGAATCAAGAACATAAAGCAAAGACAATTGCTGATACAGTTTGAGAAAGACATAAAAGAACCTGATGAAGACCTTGTCCTACTAAAAGTAGAATTAGAAGAGGCAAAGAAAATTGAAGAGATTCTGAAACAACAACTATTAGAAAAGAAGACAAGATGTGAATCATTAGAACAAGAAGTAGTGAAAACAAGGAAAGAAATGGAGAAATTTCAAGCCCTGTATAATTAGAATCTGTCAAGTATCAAAGCCTCAGAAGGATTAGCCACCATTCTGAATCATCAAAGGAATCCAAAGCTGAAAACTGGTTTGGGTTATGAAGAGGGATCAAGTAGTGGTCATCCAAGAAACAAAGAACCCATCAAGTTTGTCAAAGCAAGTGTCCATGTCAAATCGACAACCAATGACAACAACAAACTTGCAGAAACAAAGGAAGACAATCAGCTGCCCAGGACAAGTAAAGGAAAAAGTGCCAGGACTAGATCTGTAGAACAAAGAAATAATACACTCCCTGCTCAAAGACATCATCAACATGAAAGAAATCGATTTGCTCAAAGAAAAAAACCATTTTCTAGGTACAAGGAATTTTTCTATGGATATTGTTTCTACTGTTCTAACTTTGGTCACAAAGCTGTAAATTGTTCCTTAAGACTTAGACATGAGCAATTAAGATTTCCAAGGAATAAATGTCTGCCACAACAAATAATGATACAACAAAGTAACAAACCATCACAGATTGTAAATTTCCAAATTAAGTCTAGAGACATGCAACTGAAGAGGTCAAGGATTAATAAACAGTTAATGAGTAGACAATGCTACAACAATAACTTTGACCTATTGAACAATGAGATTGAATGCTATAACTGTCACAACTTTGGCCACAAAGCTGCAAACTGCCATCTCAAGAATTACAAAGCAGATCCAAGGATAATGTTCTTAGATAGAAAGACCAGCACATGGAAGAGGAAAGAGAGTGAAAAATGTGGTCAAGCACTGTCAACTCAAAAACAAAAGGCCTTTGGGAATATAGATAGTGTATGTTCCAAGCACGTGACTGGAGACAAGGATAAGCTATTGTCCATAAGTAAAAGAAAAATAGGAAATGTGATCTTTGAAAATGATGAACCAGGCAAAATCAAGGATAGAGGGATGATGAACTTGAGTAATGACAAAGAAGATGCCCAGTACGCTCTGCTTGTGGATGATTTGAAACATAACTTGCTCAGTACAAGTCAAAAATGTGACAGAGGCAGTGAAGAGGTGCTCACATCCAAAGAATGTAAGGTAAATGTAAACTCAGGACAAATGGTGAATAACAGTATAAGGGCAAACAATAATGTTGATGTTGAATCCTCCCCTGCAAGTAAAGAAGAAGATTCAGATACAATAAAAGAATGCTCAGTCAGCATTTATCCCATGAAAGAAGTAGGAGAAGAACCATGTCATAAAAAGGAAGCAGAAGTCTTGAAGGTTGAGAAGGCAGACACCCAAATCAAGTTCTTGAGCAAATCCATGACTCTGGACAAGGTCTTGGATAGCTAGAGATCACCAAATGACAAATCCGGTATTGGACTCAACAAGGTAGAAATCAGTGCTCCCAAGAAACCTGATATAGATCCTTCATTTGTGAGAAAGAAAAGCAGGCGTGAGAGTGGGTGTAGCAGTTTTTTCTTGTGATTGAATATGGACATAAAATCCCTGGATTGAATGCATCATGGAAGAAAAATGAAAACTGTAGTAATAGAGATCGATGAAATTCAATGGAGAGATCCAAGGGCTCTTTAAAAAGTACAAGCTATGATTGCACAGTGTTTTAGTAGAACAACAACATTCTGATGTGCATGACATCCTGTAGAGACAACAAGAGGAAAGAACTTGTCAAGGAAAGTTAACCTTTAGGAACAAAGGGAAAAACAGAGGATGCGTAGCATGAGATTTAGCAAATGTGCAGAGTGAGATGAAACAAAGAGCAGAAGAAGAGAAGAATGACAGAAAGAACAGAAGCAGAGAAGAATGACAGAAAGAGCAGAAGCAGAGCAAAATAACAGAAAGAGCAGAAGCAGAGCAGAATGACGAAAAAAGATGATGCAGAGTAGACTAGATAACAGTGACAGGGGGAGTCATCCACACATGAGAAGATTGATAAAGGAGTTCAAGTAAGAGAGGTGAGCAATTTTAAGTATTCTACAGAGGATACAGTGGAAGCTGAAGATGAACAGGTCCAAGAATCAGAAAGAGAAGACTTTGGTTCAGATACAAATATTCTGTAGGCCTCAAATGAAAGAGTCCATCCCATCAGGGGGAGTTTGCATTGATTTAATATCTAATATCTCCTAAAATACTGCAACAACTCAGGGGGAGCATGTTCTCTTTGACATTGATGTCAAAGGGGGAGAAAACAATCTGGGTGCCTTTGTTGCCATCAATGCCAAAGGGGGAGATTGTTGGAAATGTTTAACAGGTAGCATATGCTTGTCATTGATGGCAAGTACAACAATGAATATGGCATGAATACAGGAAGAATGTAACAGATGGGAACCAAAAGTATTTTGGGAAGAAGCTGGAGAGCAACCTCAATAAGATTAGAAGAGATAGTGCAGAGGATGTTTGGTATGCTTTACAGGCAGCGTAAGCTTGTCATTGATGGCAAGTACAACAGTGATGATGGCTTGAGTACATCAGCAATGATCAACAGGCAATGAGAAGATAAGTCCAGGAAGATCGAATGATCGAAGGAAATGCAACATTGACAAAATGATCTACGGCTCGAGAAGCATTTCTGATCGTTGGATCCCATCCAAAATTCCCGACAGCATGAGGGCCGTCAGATCTGAAGAAAGACAAGAAGAGGGCGCTGGAGAGGAGAATAGATCTGAGGCGTCAGATCTGAGCACAGGGTCCGACCACCGTTGGATCGAGGAAAACCTGCACATTCTTTAAAGTGCAAGGAGAAGAGGGCGTAATCGCAATATGAAAAATCACGATGAAATCTGAGCCATCAGATCAAGCTTTGATCTGGACCGTTGATCCCAGTCCTTGTCAGAGTTTCAGAGATCGAGAGTTGGACATGTCAAAGTTTATTGACATCAGGAACCCTGAAATCGCGATGTGTGAAATCCCGACTGAATCTAGACCGTCAGATCAAGATATGATCTAGACCGTTGACTCGAATCACATCAGCAGACACGTCAACAAACTTAAGAACACGTGGCACAACCAGGCAATGAAAAGTGTCAAGCTGAATCAACACTTTAGGCACATGTAAGTCACAAATCAGAGTGACATGTGGCAGTATTCAACACGTGTCAATTCACGTGTGAGGTTAGCAGATGGATACCATATCGGAGTTTCGGGGATCGTGACTTGGGAAGGAAAAGAACTCAATGCATCAAGAATGACAATTTCACGATATGCGAAATCGCGATTTAATCGCAGCCGTTGAGTTAAGAAGTGATCTGGACTGTTTATTTTCTTCATGGAGTATTGGGGATCGGGACTTTGAAGTGACAAAAACACTTGACAACAAAAATGTCGACTTTGCGATATGCGATATCGTGATTCAATCGCAGCCGTCAAGTCAAAATTAGATCTAGACCGTTGATCAAACTCCACATCGGAGTTTTGCAAATCGCAACATAGAGAGGCAAAGAACACAATGCAACAAGAACCTCGATTTCGTGATATGCAATATCGCGATTTAATCGCAGCCACTGAATAGAGAACAGATCTGGACCGTTGATTTAACTCCTTATCAGAGTTTCATGAATAGGGACTTTGAATTGACAAAAACACTTGACAACAAGAATGTCAAAATCGCGATATGCGATATGGCGATTCAATCGTAGCCATTGAATTGAGAATGCATCTGGACCATTGGTTCAACTCCGTGTCAGAGTTTCACGAATCGCAATATGGAGAGACAAAAGAAACAAAGAAACTAGAATTACGAATTTGCAATATGCAAAATCATGAAAGCGCCTTATGTATAAGGCTGTGGTCACAACCCTTGGTCACGAGAAGAGAAGGAGTCAGTCCAGATAAGCTCCATATAGGAGTTTTGGGGATTGCGACTTGGAGAGGCAAGAACACAATGCAACAGGAATTCCGAAATGCCAAAACCTGATTGAAAGACAAAATTAATAAAGCTCATCCAATGGTGTAGATTAATCTGAAGAAGATCTGAGGGCTATTGTTGCACGACACAGTGTAACTGCTAGAAACCATTGATGGATTCTACCAGAGGATGCGAAGAGACTTATGTGTGATTTCCAGAGGAGCTGAAGAGTTACAAGGAATCTGCCAGTGGAATGAAGATGATTCATGGAGGAAATTGATGGATGGATGAGGGTTGGAGCCTGTAACTAAAACAGAGAAGGTGAGCTCGACTTTCACAGAGAAGACGAAGAGTCTCAAACTGCAAGAGATGCTAAGGAATCTCATCATAACACCCAGTGATGTTGAACGCGTGGTTGAACTGCTAGAGAAGCTAAAGAGTCACAATGATGATCACGTAGAGCACTCGAGAGGTGGAGGATATCGATGCAGTGTGAGTATGCAGAGAGATTGCACACATTGCATGCAAAAGGGGCATAGAAGCTATAAGTACATTATACAGAGAAGAGATGTGGTTGTTGTTGCTGTTGGAGTTGCTGTGGTCGCTGTGTAGAAGGATTGAAGTGTGAGCTAGGAGGCAGAACGCAAGAGTATAAATACACAGTAGAGGAAGGTTGCATTGAAGGGACATGAGGCAGAGAGTATAAATGGTAGAAGAAAAGACAGCGCAAGTGATGTGTGCAGGAAGGCAGTGAGGAAGACAGAGCAACAAATTGCAGCAGAACAGTGATGAGTCTGGTAAGCCATTGTTGAACATTATATCATTGTAATAAGTTTCAATAGAAAAGAATTATTTCAGGGTGGTTGGGAGGTGCTAGGGAGGACTGTTGTCCTCAGAGGTTCAAGTGGGTGCTTGAACACAGGGAGTTGTAGCTTCCATCTGGTTGCAGCCAGAGAAACCAGGGTGGCAGGGTGGTGCAAGGGAGAACTCTTGTTCTCTGTTATACATGTTGGTGCCTGTATGATTGGAAGTTGGTGCTTCCATATAGTTGGTGCTGGAAACACTCAGGGAGTTGGTGCTTCCTTCTAGTTGGCGCTAGAGAAACCAAGAAGTTGGTGCTTCCTTCTAGTTGGTGCTAGAGAAACCAGGGAGTTGGTGCTTCCTTCTAGTGGGTGCTAGAGAAAATAGAGAGTTGGTGCTCTTAGCAAGTTGCAGCTTGCAAAACAGAGGTTGTAGCCTCATTATGAGTTGGTGCTCATATGTATGATAATGTAAAGAATGTAACCTATTACTTATCATACAAAAAAGAGGTTTTTACCCTGTATGGGTTTCCTCGAGAAATATCTGTCTCTGTGTTCCTCAAATATGTGAATGATGCTGAAAGTGCCATTGTTTATTTCCCTGCATTAATGTGATCATCATTCAATGTTTCTGCAAAGAGTTTAAAAGAATCATAATTGTTTAAGCTCAGTAACAACTGATTCACCCCCCTCTCTCATTTGTCCAACAATATGTATACTATGGGGTGATTCTAATGTGAATATATGAAATGTGTATTTGTATATTCATAGAATTATATAGAATACACATTGATTTCAAATTACCTCCTTAATGAAGATTTGGAACAGAGTGCGCTCCCGATTAGCATTATGGCGAGCTCAACTAAAAAGGCGCAACAACAACATACAGAGAAGGCTCCCAAGATGACAACGTAGCCAGACTCCACGGAAGAAGCCTCTTTCAAGCTTCCAACACCCCTAGGAGGGAAGAAACAACTTATCTCGTCGAGCAGGCTAGTGGCCAACAACGTAGAAACAATAACAATGTCAAGGGAAACCCTAACGTGGGAACCATACATTTGGGCCCGGATAAGAGTTGAGAAGGGACTGAGGGCACGAAAAGTGCTAAACCCTAGCCGTTGGCGCAACCTTGATCTAGAGAATGAGAGAAAAGGAGCCAACATGGGAGCAAAGGAGATTTTTTTCTTTTCCTTCATTGTGGAGCAGTTTGTCGAACCCCCAATAACAGAGGTCAAAGATCCCAGCGTCTATGGTTGTTCCTTTATCTACCCCTACATTTTTATACTCCATATTTTTTATCTACCCTGGGCAATACGTTGGGTATATTTATCAAAGTAGACTCAGAGCGGATATCGAATGGATTCATCACTTTTTCCCGCATATGTGTTGAAATTTACCTCAGTAAAGGGCTTTCGGATAGGATCCTTATTGATTGGATTGAGGGAGATCCTTACACGTAGATGGTTGATTATGAGAACACCACTTTCAAATGCCACTCTTATCAGCAAACAGGGCACCTCCAGGCAATGTGTCCTCTATCCCCTACCCCTTCCTTGACCCCTAGAGCATGGAAAAGAGATAATGGCTAGCAAGTCCCAAAACCTCATAAAATCATCTCGAACCCTTCCTCTGAAAACGAGAAGCATCACAAAGATGCACCAACTCCTCCTCCTTCTACAATGCCTTCATGGACTCCAACATTTTCTCAACAACCAATTGTATACCCAAAACACCAACCCTCAACTTCCACACAAACTCATGAAGCTTCAAAAGTCCTAATTCCATTTCCAACAGCTAAGCCTTTGCACCCACCCCTCGAAAAGGAGTAAACAAATGACACAATCATGGCCACATCCCTGCCCCCAGGGACTCAGAAGTGTCCTCATGAATCAAAAAATTCAGACAGAGACAAAGAAGCACCCTCTACTTCAGCAACTCAAGATTATGGCATTTCCTCAGACAATCTGGCTTTGGTAATGAAAGTTGTTGAGCCTACCATCTCCTTTGGTTGGATTGATGTTCATAAGAAAAAAGGCAGAAAGGAACCTTCACAATGATCCAACCCTTTCTCTCTTTCTTGTATTGTTTCTTCTCGCTTTGCCCACACACTCCTCGTGGCTCTATTTTAGTATTTATCTCTATGGGGGGTCTTTTCCCATCAACAAATTGATGTATCACTTTGTACTTTTTTACTAGATTGAATAGAAGGATTCTCATCTTATTTACAAAAAGAAAAAAAAATTACCTCCTTAATAATTTTGAACTTCAATTTGAAATATCTTCTAAACAAAATCTATGAGCATTCACACCAATACCCAATGTAGTGCAGGGATGATTTTAAGGATGGAAATTTATTTTAAAATGTAGAAACCTTGGTGAATCTTACTAATCCTTCATATGTCAACTATAAATGTTTGGCAATATTTTTGTAAAAATATTCAAATTTTTAAGTATTTTATATAGTTTTTATAAAATTTTGGCTATTTTTAGGTTAAAATAATTTTATCCTATAGAATTTGGGCAAATCATTTTTAAAATAGTGAATCTCGTTTTTGGAAAAACCATGGAAAATTAGCCCATGAGTGAAATTTAGCCCCTAAAATCATCCCTAAATTGTAGTGTGGTTTTGAAACATGACACGATTAAGGTGAAAATAGATTTTTATAAGGTAGACACAATGATAGATCACAACATGTTTTGGATTTCAACTCCATGATCTAAGATATGCAATAGTTAGAAAGTGAAAAGGTGAAAATTGTATGTCACTTAAGTTATTTTGGTGGCATTGTGTGATGAGGATAGAGGTGCCCTAAATGTTGACCCATCCTATATGGTAGGGTTGAGGATGGGGTATAAAAAGAATATGAAGTTCATAAACTAGCTCATGGGATGTGATATTTCATTCAATACCATCATCAATAATAAATTGGGATAGGTATTGTTTGATTTGGAAATTGTGATGGTAGAGAGAGGATGAGTTAGTGGTTGGGGAAGAGGTGGCCATTGATGCAAGAGTTTTATAATGGTTGGAGGGGTTATCTAAATCAAGGAGATCTAGTTTTGGTGGTGAAGGTTTGACTATGGTTGTAGCAAGTAAACATAAAGTCATGGGGATCTTGCAAGGAATTCAAATCCATGATATCATGTGTGAAGGTATGGTGAAAAATAAAAAAATGCAGGGTTATGTGGGGTGATGAAAAAGGGTCGAGTGCAAGGAAAAAACCAATAGGTGTTTGCAGACATTCCACTTTTCCACAAACATAACACACTTAAGATCCTCATTAAGAGTGATTTTGGTAAATTAGAGCACAACATGTCACACTTAAGATCCTCGTATAGTTGCATAGGTTGCATTGTTGCATAAAGTTGCATATAGTTTCATATAGTTTCATAAGTTGCATATATTTGCATAAGTTTCAATGTTATAAAGTTGCATATAGTTGCATATTGTCATTAAAAAACATGATAAGTTGCATTGTTGAATATGGTTGCATAGTTGCAGTTAGTTGCATATAGTTGCATATTTTCATATAGTTGCATATGAATTTGTTGCAATATAGTTGCATATAGTTGCAATATAGTTGCATATAGTTGCAATATAGTTGCATATAGTTTCATAAATTGCATTGTTGCATAAAGTTGCATATAGTTGCATATAATTGGATAAGTTGCATATAGTTGCATATAGTTGCATAGTTGCATACATTTGCATATAGTTGCATATAGTCACATAGTTGCATATATTTGCATATAGTTTTATATAGCTTCATAGTTGCATATAGTTGCATAAGTTGCATATAGTTGCATAAAGTTGCATATAGTCACTAAAAAACATGATAAGTTGCATTATTGCATATAGTTGCCTAGTTGCATATAGTTGCATATAGTTGCATATTTTCATATAGTTGCATACGAAATTGTTGCAATATAGGTTCAAGTTGGCAATAATGTTGGAGGGGAGGGATTTATGGGCATGTCTAAACAGATTGATCCAACATGATGTTTTAAGACGTGACAATATGTCACAGAATGTGTGACTTTATTGGAAGTGATGTCTTTGATTTGGTTTGGAGGATGAACAACTAGTGAATTTGTGAAAAGGATGTCAAGATATTGAATGGCATTGTCTTGAATGCAAAGAAGGAGAAATGTCTTAGTTGGGTAGGGTAATGACATGAGCTTTTCTATGAACCAATGAAATATTTCAACACCATAATCAAACCTTTTTACACTAATTGTTCAAAAGATTGCCTAAACAAGATGTTGGGTCATGGAATGAAATTATTATTGGTTATTCCAAGATTTCCATCCCTAGAAGCCTTCACATTATTCAATTTGAATGAAATCAATCCCCCCCCCCCCATGAATCCTTGACATTCTTCAATGAAATGCATGTCCTAGGCATAAAACCCAACTTAATCACCATGGTTAGTGTTATTCCTAAATGCGTAGATTTATTGGATTTGGAACAAGGTAGGTAGATATATGGAATGCAATCATTGTTGGTTATCCCAGGTTCTTTTTCCCCATTAATCCTTGACATTCTTCAATGAAATGTGTGTAGTAAATATTGTTGGTTATTCCAGGATTTTCCATCCCTAGAAGCCTTCACATTATTCAATTTGAATGAAATCATTCTCCTCCCATGAATCCTTGACATTCTTCAACGAAATGCATGTCCTAGGCCTAAAACCCAACTTAATCACCATGGTTAGTGTTATGCCTAAATGCGTAGATTTATTGGATTTGGAACAAGTTAGGAAGATATATGGAATGCAATCATTGTTGGTTATCCCAAATTATTTTTCCCCATTAATCCTTGACATTCTTCAATGAAATGTGTGTAGTCTTAGGCATAAAACCCAACTCAATCATTGTGGTCAATGCTCTGCATGCATGTTCATATTTATTGGTCCTAGAATAAGGTAAGTAGATCAATTGTTATGCAATAAAATTTGATTTGAATGTAATGTTTTTTGTGGGAAGTAGTCTTGTTGAAATGGAATGCAATTAATGTGAGATAAACCCCACAATTTGAGGTCAAACCATAATATATAGAAAAGACTTTTGTAATACCTTTTGATTTCCCCTACATTTTAACTATGAGCCATATTTGGTTGTCTTGGGAATAAAAGCCAACTCAATTACCATGGTTAGTGTTTTGTCTACATGTGAAAATTTATTGGCTCTGGAACAAGGTAAGAAGATCCATTATTATACAATAAAAAAAATTGATTTGAATGTAATATTGTAGCGGGAAGTGGTATTCTAGAAATGGAATGAAAAGATTGTTGATCGGGATATAATTAGTAAATCCTTGTTGGTAATGAAGTGTAAAAATTACTTTGTCCATGGTGACTTGGTGAGGTTCTTTAATTTTTCAATGAGATGAGCCTTGCTAGTAACCAAATGAAAGATTCCAACACCTTAATCAAAACACTTTACAGTAATTGTTCAAAACACAGTGTAAAAAATATGTTGGGTCACTGAATTAAATTGTATGAGAACATTTTTTTAGGATGGTGGAACTCATGTTATGCAGGAATACGTAGTACTATTTCATGTACACAAGTCCAAAAAAATTGATGGATTGTCGATATGTTCATCAATTTGCACTTTACTGCAATCTCTAGCTCATGACCTAAAGAAATTGAGGGATAATGGCCATTTTTCTCCTAGGTGTAAAAACAACACATAGAGAATTTCCAATGCATACCATCATCTCCAACAAGTGTATTTGGGTGTGGTGGAGGTGAGAACATTGACCTTACCCTTTTGGGGTAGTTATTTCCTACTTTGCCCATCAATTGTATTTTGAAAATGCCTCTCATTAGGAAAAACCTTAGTTTTTAAAATCATCAAAGAAACCCTTTTAGAGTGATGGAACTTGTTTGAGTCCAACAAAAATAGAAAATCATTGATCCATTCATCGGTTTCATTTTTTCATAGAAACTAGCTTGCAGCTCAAAGTCATTGGTGGGTAATGGACAATTTTCTCCAGTGTGTGCAAAGCCACAACAAACATTACAACTATGTTTCGTTAACTCTATTAGCTTGTTTGGGCTTGGTGGAGGTGAGAAAATTGTTTACATATTTCTAGGAAATCTATTTTGTACTTCAACCATCAAATGCATTTTGAGAATGACTCTCACTAGGAAAAACCCTAGTTTTAAAAATCGTCTGAGAAAACAATTTTAGGGTAGTGGAACTTATGTGATATGGACATCTCTAGCACTATTCCCTGTACATGAGTGTAGTGAAACTGATTACTAATTGATTTTTCTAATGGTTTTTATTTTATCGAAAACCCTAGCTAATAGATCAAAGCTTAAGGGACAATGGCCATATTTCTCTAAGTAATGAAAAAACAACACCGAGCATTGAAATCATTTTATAAATGAGGATAAACCGAATACATGGATATATAGTATTATCGATTTTTTCATGTCAATGTCTATATATATCTCTCCTCCTCTATCACTCCAACCAGCAAGGGCACTCTCATGGGCTATTCTCCTCTGTCGCTCGGCCAACAAGGGCACTCTCACAGGTCACTCTAGGTGGGGTTATTCCCATGTGCCCTCCTTCTCCATGTGCCCTCCTCTAGTGTCCCCTCCTTCCTCGTGTGACCTCCTCTCCACTCTGTGGGTAGTGTTTGAGTGTGCCCTCCTCTCCACTCTATGTGCATGAGCGCGATCTATGAGCGCAAGAATTTAGTGTTTGATTTTGTTTTGTGTGTTTTTTTGTTTTGTTTTTTATTTTATTTTTTGTTTTTAGTTTATTTATATATAATATAATTTATATATTATATAATATATATAATATATAAATTATATATTATAATTTATAAATTATATAATATATATTACATAAATTATAAATTATAATATATATATAT
>ML777185.1:1280705-1295372 GCA_009831015.1 Picea engelmannii
GTAGCCCCCGAGATATATTATATAATATATAGTCCCATTCTCATAGCCCCTGAGACATTTAATCCCAACAACAAGTGAGTGTGGAGGTCTGGAAGGGGTCAAGTTCCCCAACAAAAGTGAGAGTCCAAAAACCCCTAGATTTAGGGAGGGAGTGACTAGTAGAGGTGAGAAGACTGTCGAGGAGGAGGAGAAGGGGAAGTGAAGGGAGGCAAAATTGACTCTGATAAAAGACTCCCCACCCATAGAAAAAGAAGTAGACTCATAAATAAAACGTGGAGAAAGGGACACCGAAGTAGAAAGTGAAGTAGCCAAGGAAGACATACTCAATAAAGCATGTTCTCTTCAAAGGAGGTAGTCCAAGGAAGGTGAGGAGAGAGGGCCTACAACCGAGTGTCATTTCCACCTCGAGCCCTGCAAGCATCCATTGGCCGACCCTAATCCTGCTGAGAGAGAATATCCCATGTTCATTTGAGCCTGACTGTTGTGTTCCCCCATGCCTTGTTGAGAACCCCATTTCTTGTGCGAGGAAGAGGTGGAGGTGCCCGTCCCTCTCTTCTGTCATTCTTTTCCTTTGGAGAAACTAGGGAGCCCCTTTGTAAGGGGGAGACCCATAAAATGGTTCGTGTGGGAACATGATGTAAATATCTAAACTTGGTCTCATAAATATGGTGCTCCTTAGACTATCAAAAAATTAAAATAGGAATCTGTGTATGAAATATAAAACCTCTACAAATAGAGAAACCAACATTCAAAAAAAATGTCATATATTCCCATTGGTGTATTAACGTGGTGGATGCATAATCCTAATGCCCAAGATACTTATAACTATAGAATAGTTGAATTTCTGGCCTGATATTCTTAAGTTGTATCTTCCTTCAAGTTCCTCTAAATATACCCCATGAAGAAAAGGTCATTTATATCGAAAAATTATTCTTTTTATTTTAATGATTCTCAATGAATAACATTTGAAGCTGGCAATGTGAAGCCATGTCTTCCTTGTTACATCTCTTTACATATATACATATTTTCATGAAGAACAAAGATATTTAGGACAATGGTTGATGAGGGAGCTTCCACATCCATTATTCCTTTGTCATGTTGGTGTGCTCTAGGATCCCCTAAAATAGTCCCATCACTAATGATGAAATCCTTTGATGACATTCTTTCAGGACTCATAGAATTATTCCTTTATTCTACTTGAAATTGGGGGAAATGTAGTGACCTATATAGATAGAGGTTATTAGTAATCCTTTAGAATATAATCTTCTCCTAGGTCATAGTTGGACTTGTGAAATGATGGATGTGGTATCTATGTTTTTTTGCATGATTTATTTCCCTCACTAGGGAAAGATTGTTCCTACTAACCAATTGTCTTATTTCTAAACTAGTCAAACTACTTCAACAAGATGAAATGTTCAATTGATCAAGAATTCCATGAGGACATGAGAAAATGTGGGTGTCAGGATGTACCCATCCTTGATGGGAAATTTAGTTCTCCCCTCACCCATATCTTACATTAACTCTTCCCATGTATGTGTGATATTGTATATCTCTAGAAACTCCATGGCAATGGAACGTTTCTTCAAAACATTTTACTTTGAAGATCTATGGGGTTTACCAAATCCTTAGATCTTGGCATAGGAAAAAATACATGTAAAGATGTCTCTTACTTTTTCTATGGATAAAATCACTTATTATACCATTCAAATGTCCTTACTAGACACTATTGATGCTTCTTCTCTAATGGAGGAGTATGATCTGTTTTCTTCACTTATGTTGGCCTCCGACTCTTATCTGGCCTTAGATTCCTTCAATATTGTTTTTTCTTAATATAAATTCATCATCAAAGCCATGGATGGAGCTAAGAAACCACGGGAAGACAAGAGTTTAATCTGGAGTTCACATAAGCTAATTCAAATAAGTATTTAGTCTTTGTATAGTTAATTCCAAAGATACCTAAGGGTGAGGATAAAATCAAAACTGAATCGTTCCCTAACAATCACATTTTCCTCACCTCCGATGTTGACCCTTAGTATGGAGACATATTTGTATATATTTAGACTCAAATATTTCCATCAAACTTCACTTGCGATAAGAAGTGATGTTCTCACCATTTCCAAGAGATACCTTATCATTGGAAACCCTTTTTATAATCATGGGGTGGATGAAAGGCTGTGTTGTTGTTTGACTCATGAATAAGTGGAAAGGTTTATGAATGATTTTTGTAGTGGATCCTATGGATATCATTTCTCTCGATTGTAAATAGCCCAAAATATTTTATGCACTAAATATTTTTGTCCCACTTTCTTTAAATATTATTTTGAAGCCATTAGGAAATGCCATCCATGCTAGGTTTTACTAGGAAAATGTGCATGCACTAAGTTCCATTGTATATTTTTATCACCATTGGGACCTTCACCAAGTGGGGGTTTGATTTTACGACAAGTTACCCAACCTCAGAAAAAGGTCACAAATACATTATTATGGCTATAGGGTACTTCACAAAGTGGGACAAGTTGTGCTAGAATTGTCAGATGATGGTGAGACATCATTTTTCTTATCCAACTATGTCATTTTTAGATTCAATATACTTAGGGAGATTGTCACTAACCATTGTAATCACTTTCGAAAAAAATGATGTCACAACTAGTTGCCAATTTATGGTTCTATTAGGAACACTTGTCACATTACTACCATAGGCTAATGGCCAAGTAGAGGTGGTCAATAAGTCCTTGAAAACAATTCTCCAAAAACAAAAATGTGAGTCAATCCAATTAGCATTTAATTCCTTTTATATCTCTTTACATATATCAAACCTTGGTGAATACTTCCATGGGTTTTACACCTTTTCAACTTGTTCATGGGGTAGAACAAAATTTTCCCATTGAATGTTAAATTCCTTAACTCAAGATAGTCAGTGAAATCCTCCCTAACACTACTATGTTAGAAGAATTCCTCATTCACCTGGAACAATTCAATGAGAACTATAGATATGAGTCCATGGTGAATGAAGCTCATAAAAAAAAACTCAAGGCTCAATATGATAAGTTTTTCCATCATCAAGTTTTCTTCAAAGAAGATTTGTTCTTAGTTTGCGAATAAGACAAGTATCTCGTAGGCGAAGGAAAATTTAATCTAATGTGGAATAATGCTTACATTGTGAGCCATGTCCTAGAAAATTGATCTTATGAGTAAGAATATTATTAGGGAAATGTGTTGGATGAGCCATGAAATGGGATATATCTCAAAAGGTACTACACTTAGGAATTACTACCTAGGTCTTTCCCCTTATAATGTTTCTACATTAGGTTTTTTTCTACTTAGTTTTTTAGTTTTAATTTTATTTTTGGTTGTTGCATATCATGATTTGTGCTTGGTTAGCATATGTCATTCGATTCACTTGGGTTTATAGGGTTCATGGATAGTGCTAGCTACCACACTTAGATACTTTATTCCATTTCTTGGGTAATTTACTCTCCCACATTCCAACTTGTGACCTTAGAAGGTGATTTTCTATGGATTGCAAAGAATAACATGGCTAAGTACAAAGTTGTAATTGAAATGCTATCGAAAATAATTTGAAGAATAATTCTAAACATAGCAGTTCACTTATACTCACAATTGGTATTGTTGTATTTGAGTGGCTCCTACCATGTCCATGACCCTATGGTTCTATGGAATTTTTTACGAGTGCGACTCTTTGAGCACTCTTTTGAATTTATTACATGCATTCACATTACGAGAAGTTCTAATCATCTGTTTGATGCATTAGATAACTATGTATTAGATTGGAATTTGTCACATTAACCAAAATAAAATCATTCATATACATAATATGATAAACAAGAACATTTGTTTTGAACATAAGGAAGGATAAAAAAATATGTGAAAATAAGTGAAGGAAGAAAATTAAGAAGTTGCATGTGTTGTCCCATTCCATGTCAACAACAACACATCCATTCACTCGAAACAAATCAATGACTACACTAAATTAGGGTTTTTGGTTTACATGATGAATTGATGATGGAAGAAAGTGGGCATGTGAGTCAAATTTGAGTCCAAAAATCCTCCCATGTCGTTAAGGCATGCGAATAGTCTATCCATGTCAAATTTCAATGCATTCAGAAACAATTTCAACAAATTTCAACATTAGCCCCATTCACAGGTCAATGTTGCCCATGTCTAGTCCTAGTACAATTTCCTTGTAAAATTTGTATAAGATATAATTTGGAGAATGATAATTTTGAAGGTTCTAGGCCTATTCCTACACACCACGGTGAGATCACCTCTCATTGACAGTTAGTGTATTGATCCCTTTTAGTTTTGGGTTGTTATTTTTTTCAATTGCATGCACCTTTCAATCTAGTCAAATTTCAATTAATGTCTCTTGTTATTGTAGGGTTATAAAGCCTCATGATCCCAATGCCCATATGCCTCCAACCTTGTGATATAATTATCATTGGGTGACAACTTTCATGAAGGGTGACGACTAAGACTAGGGTCAACTTTCAATTCAAGACCAGGAATGATTAGGCCCACATCAACTAAAGGAAGAAAATCAAGAAGGTACATGTGTTGTCCCATTCCATGTCAACAACAACACATCCATTCATTGGGAACAAATCGATGACTCCACTAAATTAGGGTTTATGGTTTACATTATGAATTGATGATGAAAGAAAGTGGGCGTGTGAGTCAAATTTGAGTCCAGAAACCCTCCCATATCGTTAAGTCATGCGAATAGTCTATCCATGTCAAATTTCAATGCATTCATAAATAGTTTCAACAAATTGCAACGTTGGCCCCATTCACAGATCACTGTTGTCTGTGTCTAGTACTAATACAATTTCCTTGTAAAATTTGTATAAGATATAATTTGGAGAATGATAATTTTGAAGGTGCTAGGTCTATTCCTACACACCACGGCAAGATCACCTCTCATTGACAGTCAGTGTATTGATCCCTTTTAGTTTTGGGTTGTTAGTTTTTTCAATTGCACGCACCTTTCAATCTAATAAAAGTTCAATTAATGTCTCTTGTTACTATAGGGTTATAAATCCTCATGATCCCAATGCCCATATGCCTCCAAAATTGTATTATAATGATCATTTGGTGACAATTGTCATGGAGGGTGACGACTAAGAATAGGGACAACTTTCAATTCAAGACCAGGAATGACCAGGCCCACATAAAGTGAAGGAATACAATTAAGAAGGTACATTTGTTGTCCCATTACATGTCAACAACAACACATCCATTCACTGGGAAAAAATCAATGACTCCACTAAATTAGGGTTTATGGTTTACATGATGAATTGATGATGGAAGAAAGTGGGCGTGTGAGTCAAATGTGAGTCCAGAAACCCTCCAATATCGTTAAGGCATGCGAATAGTCTATCCATGCCAACTTTCAATGAATTCATAAATAGTTTCAACAAATTTCAACATTGGCCCCATTCACAAGTCATTATTGCCCGTGTCTAGTCCTAATACAATTTCCTTGTAAAATTTGTATAAGATATAATTTGGAGAATGATAATTTTGAAGGTTTTAGGATTGCTCCTACACACCATGATGAGATCACCTCCCATTGACAGTCGATGGATTGATGCCTTTCAGTTTTGGGTTGTTAGTATTTTCAATTGCATGCATCTTTCATTCTAGTCAAAGTTGATCAATTAATGTCTCTTGTTACTGTAGGGTTATAAAGCCTCATGATCTCAATGACCACATGCCTCCAACCTTCTGATATAATGATAGTTGGGTGACAACATTTATGTAGCATGACGACTAAGACTAGAGACAACTTTCAATTCAATACCAAGAATGACCAGGCCCACATCAAGTGAAGGAAGAAAATTAAGAAGGTACATGTGTTGTCCCATTCCATGTCAACAACAACACATCCATTCATTGGGAACAAATTGATGACTCCACTAAATTAGGGTTTATGGTTTACATGATGAATTGATGATGGAATAAAGTGGGCATGTGAGTCAAATTTGAGTCCATAAACCCTCCCATATTGTTAAGGCATGTGAATAGTCTATCCATGTCAAATTTCAATGCATTTAGAAAAAGTTTGAAAAAATTTCAACATTGACCCCATTCACAAGTCACTGTTGCATGTGTCTAGTACTAGTACAATTTCCTTGTAAAATTTGTATAAGATATAATTTGGAGAATGATAATTTTGAAGGTGCTAGGCTTATTCCTACACACCATGGTGAGATCACCTCTCATTGAAAGTCAGTGTATTGATCCCTTTTAGTTTTGGGTTGTTAGTTTTTTCAATTGCACGCACCTTTAAATCTAGTTAAAGTTCAATTAATGTCTCTTGTTATTGTGGGGTTATAAAGCCTCATGATCCCAATGACCACATGCCTCCAACCTTCGGATATAATGATCATTGGGTGAAAACATTTATAAAGGGTGACGACTAAGACTAGGGCAACTTTCAATTCAAGACCAGGAATGACCAGGCCCACATCAAGTGAAGGAAGAAAATTAAGAAGGTACATGTGTTGTCCCATTCCATGTCAACAATAATGCATCCATTCACTTGGAACAAATCGATGAATCCACTAAATTAGGGTTTATGGTTTACATGATGAATTGATGATGGAAGAAAGTGGGTGTGTGTGTCAAATTTGAGTCCAGAAACCCTCCCATATCGTTAAGGCATGTGAATAGTCTATCCATGCCAAATTTCAATGCAGTCAAAAATAGTTTGAAAAAATTTCAACGTTGGCCCCATTCACAGGTCATTGTTGCCCATGTCTTGTCCTAGTACAATTTACTTGTAAAATTTGTATAAGATATTTGGAGAATGATAATTTTGAAGGTGTAAGACTTATTCCTACACACTGTGGCAAGATCACCTCTCATTGATAGTCACTGTATTGATCCCTTTTAGTTTTGGGTTGTTAGTATTTTCAATTACACGCACCTTTCGATCTAGTCAAAGTTGATCAATTAATGTCTCTTGTTACTATGGGGTTATAAATCCTCATGATCCCAATGACCACATGCCTCCAACCTTCTGATATAATGATCATTGGGTGACAACATCTATGAAGGGTGACGACTAAGACTAGGGGCAACTTTCAATTCAAGGCTAGGAATGACCACACCCACATCAAATGAAGGAATAAAATTAAGAAGGTACATGTGTTGTCCCACTCCATGTCAACAACAATGCATCCATTCATTGGGAAGAAATCAATGACTCCACTAAATTAGGGTTTATGGTTTACATGATGAATTGATTATGGAAGAAAGTGGGTGTGTGAGTCAAATTTGAGTCCGGAAACCCTCCCATATCATTAAGGAATGTGAATAGTCTATCCATGTCAAATTTAAAAGCATCCAGAAACAGTTTGAAAGCATTTCAACATTGGCCCCATTCATAGGTCATTGTTGCCCGTGTCTAGTTCTAGTACAATTTCCTTGTAAAATTTTTATAAGATATTTTGAGAATGATAATTTTGAAGGTGCTAGGCCTATTCCTACACACCACAAAGAGATCACCTCTCATTGATAGTCGGTGTATTTATCCCTTATAGTTTTGGGTTGTTAGTATTTTTAATTGCATGCACCTTTCAATCTAGTCAAAGTTGATCAATTAATGTCTCTTGTTACTGTAGGGTTATAAAGCCTCATGATCCCTGTGACCACATGCCTCCAACCTTATGATATAATGATCATTGGGTGATAACATTTATGAAGGGTGACGATTAATACTAGGGGAAACTTTCAATTCAAGGCTAGGAATGACCAGGCTCACATCAAGTGAAGGAATAAAATTAAGAAGGTACATGTGTTGTCCCATTCCATGTCAACAACAACGCATCCATTCATTGGGAACAAATCGATGACTCCACTAAATTAGGGTTTATGGTTTACATGATGAATTGATGATGGAAGAAAGTGGGTGTGTGAGTCAAATTTGAGTCCAAAAACCCTCCCATATCGTTAAGGCATGTGAATAGTCTATCCATGTCAAATTTCAATGCATTCAGAAATAGTTTGAAAACATTTCAACGTTGGCCCCATTCACAGGTCACTATTGCTCGTGTCTAGTCCTAGTACAATTTCCTTGTAAAATTTGTATAAGATATTTGGAGAATGATAATTTTGAAAATGATAATGATTAATTGATGATGGACACACCTACATCATTGGTATGATTAGGCTCAGTCATGCAAATATCCTCTTGGTTTCAAGAATAGTTCATTCTCTACTAAACAGGAGCAACCACGTGAAGGTGGAAGCTATAATTATGCCCCCCCCTCACATCACTCTCAATTTCCCCATATTACCTAATTTGAAGTTCTAAAGAACATGTATCATATACTATATTATACAAAATATCATATAAAATATAAAAACACATACCTCTTCTTTTCAAAAATTACATATCAGTCATCTTCTTCTTCATCCAGCTCAACATTTGTATCAGGATCTGGTTCAGAATCGATATTGGTGAAAGTCTCATTCCTATCAACATCATCATCAATGTCATTTTCACTACTATAGTTATCTATATCGCTAATGAGATCGTCGTCTCCTACATTTGGATGATCAACTTCTTCAACTTCTTCGTCTGACACATCAACTACATGAGCCACCTGCTCCTGATCTGCATAATCATGATATTCTTCCTCATTATTATCTTCATCCTTGGCTACATTTTTTTACTTTACTAGTCTTCCTCTTGGATCATATCTAACAATGTATGACCAACCTTCTTTACCAGGTACCTCTAAGTAAAATACTTGCTCACATTGACTTGGAAGAACATAAGGCTCTGTACCTGGTTCAAATGCCCTTGTATTAACCATGGTAAATCCATTATCATCCTCAATAACAGTTCTTTTAGGATCATGTTCATGCATCCGTAGCCTATACCATTTAACCTCAAACAAAACTATTTTAAAGGAATTAAAATCACACTCAATTATATCCTCCAAATGGCCATAATACCTATTCTCAGTTTCTTCTGGATTTCTGTCACTTCTAGAGGAAATGTTGGTGACCTTAAACACTGTAGTTATCCCACAATCCAAGGTT
Source organism: Picea engelmannii (assembly GCA_009831015.1). Taxonomy (NCBI): domain Eukaryota; kingdom Viridiplantae; phylum Streptophyta; class Pinopsida; order Pinales; family Pinaceae; genus Picea; species Picea engelmannii. The sequence continues at coordinate 1,289,778 of ML777185.1, forward strand.
TTCATATTATCATCCAACATTTTGATACGAAATTTACGACCATTACACCACATAGCCTTGTGATGTTTCAACTGCAACATGGAAAACAAGTAAAAAATAAATTTCCAATTAATAATCCTCATATAGGACTTACTAAATATATATTTCAATAATTAAACAAACCAAATACATTGAAAAATTGGGAAAAGACTAGGAAAATGTGGGTAAAAAATTTAACTTGTTTGTTTATCTTTTAAACCAAAGGCTAAATCGACTTCCCTTGATGTAAGATCAGGAAATTGATCTCGATGATGATGCGTTGTTTTAATCATCTTACTCACCCCTTCCCATGATAACCTACCGAAGTATTATTTAGTATATTATATCCAATGCTCCATCCAATCAAGTTTATTTGCAATGTATAAATGTAAAGCATCCCACTCTCGAGAAACTATATGATAGCATAACAATTTAATATCATTAATTAGTTATTGTTAATAAAGGAATAATTTAATAAATCTGTAATATATTAAATCTATGTCAACATCTAATAATTACCTTTCACAGTCCTCATTTTACCTTTCCCCAATAGGACCTCCCCTTCAAATTTGTTGATGGAGTCGAGATGCCAAATGCGAGGTACATTCATATTTTATTCTAATTTAGGTATACATTGAATAATATACACCATGCATTGATATACCATATATCCCTCAACCATAGAACCCTCTAGATGTGTTCTTTGTCTAACAAAAGCCTTCAGTGACTTCAAGTGCCTCTCCACCATCCACATCGACCTTGTGTTTACTGGTCCACATATTTCAATCTCCTCAACTTGGTGTATAAGGTAGTGTTCTTGTGCATTGAAAAATGATGGAGGTAGATACTGTTGCATTTGACACATTAGTTGGGGAATTTCTCTCTTCTAATACCTTATATCTTCTTTATGGATTTCTTTTGATGATAGCCACCTACAAATGTCAATGCAATAAAATAATATCAAGGCATACATAAATTTGCAGATAAAATATTATATGTCAATAAGTTTCGCTACAAATCACATAAGAAGTACATTTTCCTTATAAAAAAATACTTGCCTCATGTATTTTCCAAGTACATAAATAATTTGTTTTATGTTGTTGTCAAAGTCATCTAGGAGAGATAAAGGTAGAACATATTGTAACAAAAAACAAATAATTATTATTTGTTTCCAAAAAATGCATACCAATAAGGAAATATATTATAACCTACTAATTACCTTAATGAATATATGCCAGTCATGTGTTTTAACCCCACCAAAATCACCTTTTTTAGTTAAGATATTTTGCATGTTCGACAAAAACCCCGTCGGAAACCTAATTTTTTGAATGACCTCTTTTACAATATTGCTCTGTTGCTCCGTCAATAACTAAGGAAGACTAGTATTTTGTTCATGACCATCACCATTAGAATTAATAATAACACTTTACAATGTGTGATTAGCTTCTCGGATGTCACAACTAATCTTTCCAATTGTCTCTTTGTCAGTCCTTCCATCTAATATTCTCCATAACAATTATGTTATGTTCTTCCCGATATGCATTGTATCAAACAAATGAACTATTTGTAGGTTCTCGTAGTATGGCAATATATTGAATTGCATCGGGTAACTTTTCATTCCTCGTGGAAGCCCATCTGTGCCTTAACGACATTCATGAAACATAAACAAATTGAAATTAACACTAATTAATGGGACATAATGAAATTAACCAAAGATTTATATAATATGTCATACATAAATAATTTGCGTACCTTGATGATTTCTAATATATTCCAACTTCCATAGGCGAGGTGTCATTCTTCATGGTTTTTTTCTGTTTTATTCTTTACCATTGAAATTTGCCTTGTCTGTAGTTCGATAACTATGGATCTTAGGCAGAAAGTGCCTATACTCATCAAACACTTCGTTTGCTAAACTCCTTGAATGATGATATTTTATCCTCGGACCACAAACTGGGCATGCAAATTTACCCTTTGTTTGAAGACCTACAAGATATATGAATAAATGTAGCGTCAAATTAGAGTTACAATTTAAAATAATGCATGATTTTTTCAATAAATATATATAATATTAAATCACAAAATAAAGTAACAAGATACCACAAAAATGTGTTAACTCGAGAGCATCATGAATTGTCCATGATAGTATTCCATGGAATTGAAATCTTTTTTTCCCTATTGGTCTAGAGATGTCATACATAGTGATGCCAACCCATAACTTCAACAAATCATCGATGAGAGGCTCAATATATACATTCATATATTTAACTTGGTACCTACCTAATCGGTTCAACATACTGCATGATTAATTATACTTATTATCTAGATGTCATGATATACAAAATAAATAATTACCATGCACGAAACAAAGAAATGAAATATTTTGTCATACTTTAAAGCAAATAAAAAATAATTAAATACCTGGAACAATCATTGCCAACATTATGTTCTCTCTCTTGATCGACATCCAAGGAGGAAGGTTATTGTTTATAACAAAAACAGGCCACACTGAGTACGTAGAATGAAGCTCTCCAAATGGATTGACACCATCAGTTGCCAATGAAGGTCTAACATTACGAGGTTCTTCTTTAAAAATTGGCCACTTTTCTTCGATGTAGTTCAATGCAGAACCATCTGCAGGCATTCAAAGAACATTGCCTCGACTTATGTTATTTACATGGAAATCCATAAACTGTTCTATACTTTGGCACTTGAACAACCACTGGAAACATGGAATTATCAAAATATAACGAAGAACTTTGCGAGGCACCTTCTTTGACGCTTTATCAGTTCGATATCTACTTATTCAACATTGTGGGAATTCATTTTCTAATGCATATTGTCCATAATATATGATATGATCATTAGGACATGCATCGATATCATGATAGTCCATTCCAATTTCTTTCATAATCACGGACATTTATCGATATGTGTGTGGCAAAATATTTGACGTCGGTAATAGAACATCACCTAAAAATCTACAAAATTATAAACAATAAGTCAATGTAAACAATATTAATCATCAATATATCATCCAATATACTAATTTACAAATTAGAAAACAATATCAATATAAGAAAAAATTGAACCTTTTAAGTATTTGTGAACATGCAGGCATAAATAATTAACAAATTAAATACCTTAGTATCTGTGTGAGACATGTGTTTGATAAACCATTCAAAACCTTCAAGTTCACCAACAACAATATAGAAGATAAAATATTTGTTGTTGAGCCTTCATAAAGAGGTTGACGTGACTTCTCGAGTAGAGGATCAACATCATGACTATGATCTTGGTTGTCTGCATCCATTGGAGAAAATGTTTCTTGGATCAATCTATGTATCTCATCTTCCTGATTTGAATCACTAACGTTATATCCATCCATATCATCATTAATAACTTGATCAGCAGCTTCAATATTATGATCTCGAAGTTCATCTCCCTATAAAGTAGTATTTCTGCTAGTACTTGGAAAATAACTCTCTGGAGGTCGACATTTTGGGGGCATCATCTATATATTTAAAAACAACGTAGAAAAGTTAGTGTGTATAGAAAATATAAAAATCTCGATAAGAAATATTACTAAAATTCATGACATACTGATTATTACAAAGAATACATTAAATATTGAATCCTCTTACCAAGGGACGATATTCATAACCCCCTTAGGTGTGCCCCTTCTCCCTACAATGTCTTTGGGTTGTTATTAAAAGTCTTGTGTTTTGTAAGCCTCTGCAATCATATCAAGGGAAATAACATTTTCCATCGCCCCTCGCCTCTAATGTCGTTCTTAACCCAGCAAGCTTCCTATCATTTTCATTCATTGTGACAAATCCTTGTGCTGACAAGTAATTGTCTTACCTACACCATACCAAACATTAAGTTGTCAATTTTTTATATTTTAGCTACTCCTTTCAATTATGATATGTTTATTTACAATGACCTACAATCCTCACAATTATTTCTTCTAAGACATTTTGACATGCTTTTTTTATTATTATTATCTATTAACTATTAAGATAGATATGATTCAATTTGTACTATAGAGTATTGTGTACTGAATAACCATGGAAAATAATTACACACCATTTAACGAAAGTGGTCAAAATTTCTCAAACTTGAATCGCTCGACACCATACACTAGCCTCTAAGTTGTTTTGTAGACAAAATGTCAATCTTTGAAATTCACCACTAAAAAAAGAATGCCAACCACTTGTCATACACAATTGGGTTGGGTTGGCTTAAATTATGACATTTTGATTTGCATCTACTTACAGTGGTCACAATTGTATGCTACTTACAATGGTCACAATTTTATTTTCTAAGACACTTTGGCATGTTCTCATTTTTCATTGTCTGAATAATAGATTTCATCATGTTATCGTAGATTTCGCCATGATTTTTTAATATTTTAGATACTGATCCTTATTAATAGTGTATAAATAAGTTACATCAACTACAAACTAAAGTTAATCACTACATCTAGAATCATGTGTGATTATAAAAAATTTAGAAAAACAACATCACATATCAGAAAAGGGTATGTGGATTTTATTGAGAAAGTTGAAACAAATATACTTTATTTATATTGGAAGACTATGCTATATAATCATAAGTTCATTTGTTAAAGGTGCTTATTCATAAGCCAAGAAATTTAAAGGTGGCTATCCATAAGCTAATATAGTTGAATGTGGTTAGTTAAAAGTGATTGTTATGTGCCTAATCACGACATAGATAACATCTTTATAATAAGGTCATATATGTACAAATGTTTTCTTTATATAATAACGACATATATACCTAACATAAGTTTAGGGTTAGTGTTTATGTATCTTATTAGTCCCTACTAAAGTAGGGAATATAGCAATCGATTGCAAGTCAAAATCATTTTGACTTTTGTAAATTTACAAAAATTTTAACAATGTTTTATAATGTTTTTCAATAAATATTTATTAATGATAAATTTATATATAAATAAAAATTATTTTTTATTTTTAAATATTTAAAATTTTATCTTTTGATTGGTCAAAAACTCTAAAGTGACTAATTTCCCCTGGTTGGAGGTGACAATTAACCACAAAACTAAAAAAATTAAAATATTTGTTTTTTAAAAAATCCACAAATAGCCATGTATTAATTAAAAGTACAAATACTGATTGATGTTACCGACAGTCTATCTGTAGTAAATGTAAGAAAACACTTTGGATCTTGAGACTTTGTTTCATCTCCCAATGATTTGATGAGTGCACTTTATCCACCATCCAGATGTACACACCCGATCACGTCAACCACAATGTTTAGCCTCGGGTTTTGTTTTGCATGCTTAAATAATGAATATTCTCATACTTGTTTTGCAAAATGTACAGACCCGATCATGTCAACCACAATATTTAGTCTTGTTTTTTTTTTTTGCTTTCTTAAATAATGGATTATCTCTCGTACATTAATAATTATATGTAATATCAACAGGCTATCTTGTCACTAATGCCAACCTACCCATTATTTATTACAATATGTTGAGGATAGCAAAGAATTTATGCGGAAGAGGGAAATGTTACAATATATTGCAGCTAT
>ML777185.1:1305558-1341206 GCA_009831015.1 Picea engelmannii
TGAATAAAGTGGAAAATAATAATGTGAAACCCAAATGTATTTATGAAAATGATATGATGAAGGTTTAATTGGGCGATGAAATGTAAGGAATAGTGAAGGGAAAGGTGGATGAAAATACGACATTTCTGAGTCCCAACATTCCTGAGCATTTGATTTCCTTGATTTTTGTAGTAGATAATAAGATCTATTCCTGAGCCTTTCTTTCCTTAGTTTATAATGGGTCTTTTAGTTTTCTTGAATAAGTGGCAATTGTTAGCAGTGTTTGGAGGTTGGTTACACAGATGACTCCATAACCTAACGAATAAGGCGACTGGAACTGCTAAGGTTCTTGGAATCCTCACAGGGAGGCCCGCATCCCCGTTGGAGGCTGATGTTAGCACAAACATATGCAGCGACAAAAGTAGCTCAAAGGCATTGTGAACTCTAGATCCTGAAAGTAGCGCTACCGAAGTTGAGCTCATAGAAGACTGGACAAGTCCTTTGTTTGCACAGGAAACATTCAAATGCAACATTCAAAGCAGTCCATTTCGGGCTTGAAATACAAGCAAACAAGCAGGTTCAATTTTCAACCATAAGATTTGAGTGAGAGAAATATCATCCTTCAGATCAAGTAAATATTAAGTCACGACCGTCAGATCTCATTGGAGAGAGATCGACAGTGGGGAGGCATTGAGGGGATCGGGAAGCAAATTAAAGTTTCTACAAGTTGTGAGCCCGCAATTGCTTAGGATCGTTGATATTTCTAGATCAACAGATCAACGGTGGATATCGATCCCACTACGGGCAAGCATCTTCGCATTGCAGGGATCGAGAAGGAAATTAAAGTTGGTGCAAGTTGTGAGCCTGCAATCGCTTGTGGCCATTGATCTTCAAGAAAGGGATGCGTGGAGGCAAATCTCTCACTTCATAGATATGACACTTCAGAGGATTGTAAGAGCTATACATTGAAAAGGCTTGAAGCTCGAACTCCTGAAGTGAATCTCGGTCATTTAAAACAAGAGTCCACATCCAAATAGATCCAACACTTCAAAAGTATGACACTTTGGAGATTGTGTGAGAAAGTAGAAGAAAAATATCGAAGCCTGAACTCCCGAAGTGAATCTTGGTCATCCAAAATAGTAGGATGCATGGAAGAAGATCTCTCACTTAAGAGATATGACACTCTAGAGGATTGTAATATATATGCATAGAAAAGGACTGAAGCCCAAACTCCCGAAGTGAATCTTGGTTGTCCAAAACAAGAGGACATGTGGAGGTAGATCTCTCACTTCAGAGATGTGGTACTCTTAAGGATTGTAAGAACTATGCATCCAAAAGGCCTGAAGCCCAAACTCTTGAAGTAAAGAGAATTTTCCACGTCAACTGAAAGAAAGTACTTCGAGAGATATTATTTCTTAGCATTCAAAGCTCCAAGCACAAAATCAGGGCATTCCCAGATCATAGATCGATGACCAAACTTCATTTCGGGGATGAAACATGCTTGAATAATAAATTTCTAGAGTGGTATGACAATTGAAACCATGTTATAGTGGAAGAGTTATGTGGTAGTTGGTGGTGAATTGCGGGGATCGAAGTGGTGTGGATCCAAAACTCCCTTGTTGACTTCCACAATCATGAGATTATATAGGGTCCAATATGAGAGAAGTGCATGGCAACAAACTATGTGTTAGACCTTGTCCTGATCCCAAGGAGAAATCAATCAATGAAAGAAGGACTGGTGGTTGAGAAGTTGACTACCCCCTTAAATGGAAGTGTGGAGGGTCTAGCTGAGGAGACAAAAAACTGTCAGCCTGAAGTACCACAGAGGGAAGATTTTCCTACAAGCCCATACTGACCATAATTTCCTTCTGATAGAAGGAACATGAAAGATAAGAGAGTACATATGGCACTGGAGAAGAGGCACCCAAGCAATAAGACATGTCTACTATTTTGACTTTATATTCATCAGATGAACGATATATAAAGGAGAGAGGGGGGTTTCGGCCCAAGACTGGAGGAATTTTTGAGAAATTTTTATGACTGTATATTTCAATTTGTAAGTCGGAGGGGCATGTAGTTGTAAATGGTATTGTTATTGAAGACTCATATGAGATGTTTCATCATATTTGTCTTCTATGTTCTCTTTTCTATTCTTCATCTTGTATGAATGTAATTGTTGATATTAAGGATTAAAATTTGCCTTTGATCAATAGATTCCTGATGCGGTAGAGGATCTGCTGTAAGTTTTCCTATATATCATTGTTTCTATTCAGACACATCTAAATTATCTTCGTAGAGAGTATATCTTCTTAGCGAATATTTTTGTTTATGTTATTATCTTATTTCTTCTCTTCATCATTATAAAAATATTTCATGTGATAGGGAGCTTAAATTCCTTCATTGAGAAGATTGTTTATGAATCCATAGTCCAATGGTCCATCACTAATCTGCAGTGATATCTATTGTCTTTTCCTTTCTTTAAAGTCTCGTCGATCCACCTACTCAAACCATTTTAACACATTACATTTTGATGGGTATTGGGATTATCCTCTTGCAGTCTGAGGGTGACTCTCAGTGCTAACACCTTGAAATCACCAACTTGCTATTTGAAGACACCAATCTTCTTCCTATGCACCACCCAACCTCCCAAAAATAGAAATGAGAGAATCATTATGTCACTATTACTCTCACTGATATTGATACATCATCATCATCAAATTGATTCTTTCCAAATAACCACATAAATCATATGACAATATCTTCAAGAATATGCCCCAAATTATATTCCCAAAATCGCCAAGATTTTCATTAATCCATGTTCTAAAATATGCCTCAATCATGTGCCAAAGCATCGATGAATGCCTGAAACCATGTATCAAAGATATGCCTCAAACCATGTACCAAATATATGCCTCAAACCATGTACCAAGATATTCCTCAAGCATGTGATGAAACATCCACGATATGCCTCAAACCATGTACCATAACCATCAAGACATGCATCAACCATATGCCAAAAGCATTTAGGACATCTCTCAAGAATGTGCCAAGATATGCATCAAACATGTGTCAAACCCTCCAAGGTATGAATCAAGGCATATGCCATATCTGCCAAAATATTCCCTAAGCATATACCAAATATCCAAGATATGCACATCAAAACATATAGAAAACCATACCTTTTATCATGTAAATAACCTGCTGTAGAAGATCTCAGATCATCAAACATTTCTCGGCTTCGACATCAAGAGATGAGCACCTTATTCAAATTTTTCCTCAACCTCGTTAATGTACTAGAATGGGAAGCTAGCAGGTCATTGTGTGACGAGTCTTGTGTAACCTGCGGGGTCCTCACGAGATGCCCTATACCTAACCTATGATGGTATTCTCAAATAGGGTTACCAGAAACCCTTCTCTAATATATGTCTTTGAGACTTGCCTCCTTTTCACTCTACTGCTACATAAGTTTTGCTAAGAGATCACATACTTGCTTGATTTATTCTATTCAAATGAGAGGCTCTTGAGTGTATTTATACTATTCCAAGTACCTCCTTTACTTTCATTTAGGTTTTACCTCTAACTTCTTGTTTGCAACAAGTTTTCTCGTTTAATTAATTTTGGGGCTGACTTGTAACTTCTTGTTGCAACCATTTGGTGGTTTTTTAACCATACTTCAGGGATTCATCTTTAAGAAAGTGTAACTTCTTGACTGTGAGGAATCATGTGGCGTACCACCTACCATTGGAAATGGCATGACGAGGAATATCAATATATGGGGGGTTAATCCAAAAAATCCTTAAATCGTGATAATTTTAAATACACATAAACATCTACTTGATCTTCAAAATAAAATGATCTCTTGATTATTTTCCAATTTACATGTGAAGAACTTATCTAAACAAATCCACTTTAATGATAAATAAATTGCAAATAATTGAACTTGAAATGAACAACAATGATATATTCACATACACAAGTTGGAAAAAAACATATTTCACCCAATTTGGGCTACCTCTCCGGGTCCACTTCCAATAGAGACTTTTTATAGTAATGCTCAAATGATTGCATTTTACAATGAACTTTTTATATATTGCTCAAATGAAGAAAAGGAGTGCACCTTTGAATTTCTAGTGAAAAGTCATACAAAATTGATATAAATACTTGAAATTCCATCAAGGTATCCCTCAACATGCTTTACGATGTAGACTCACAACTTTGGTACCCTCAAGCATGAGTTACAAGACGAAATATGCATTAAATGTCTATCATTTTCCTTGGTTCACATGCCATTAAATAGGAACGGTCCCCTAACTACTATCTCAAACTTTAGGGTAGGATTTAACTATATTTTGTTGCATAGTTGTAACTAACTAAACATAGCTGAAAGTTGGTTAGTGAAGGTTTTTTAAGTCTTTGCTAAAGTTGGCAGGTCGAGTGTTCCATTCCCATCAACTGAAATATATTTGGTGGCCTTTTGTTGGTTATGGATATATTTATTATATATAATATATATAGTTTGAAACTTCCTGTGTGGGTTTTGGAACCATATAACATATGGTCATATACCATGCCTCGTGGATATGTATATATTGTTACCCCTTCAACGAACTGTGGTTTGGGTTATATGGTAGTTCATCAGATCAAGGTCTAAGGGTGAAGGGCTTAGTCCCTTGGCCCTTTAGCCACTCAAATGAAACTTTGTATTAATTCATATATATTTCTTTCCACATATGGGTTAAGAACTATTGCATGGCATATTGGTATGAAGGGATTTGTTAAGGCTTATAGAGGTTATGGAGGTTAGAGGTTTGACCCCCATCGACTCCATAAATTTTAATAAATTTAAACAATATTGGCCAATTGGGGTTTTCCATGTGGTACCCTCTCATTGTCTCTCCAATGCCATGTGTCATTCAACAATTCGTCCACCTGATTCTAATTAAAATTCCTAGTCATTGTATAATCAGTCAATGTGGCACCTTGGGGTGTGGCCAAATCACTTGTATTGTCATGCCACATGTCACCCTTGCAGTGGTAACACATGTCACCCTTTTACCCTTTGACTTTGACTTTTACCATCATAAATTTTGCATATGAACTTTGTTTGAGGTGTCATTCACACCATTGGAATGCTAACGACGATCTCTATGCATTGATGGTGTTTTTAGTATGATTTGAAGAATTTGAATTTTGATCATTTTTTAACCATTCTTGACCTCTATGGATGTTTCAGATCTATTTGTACCTCTTCTATCATTCCCAGATCCTCCTGGATCATTCCTCCCCATTGGAAGAATTTTGGACCTCCCAAAGTTTTGATTACTTAGCAACTAAGTTAGGGTAGAGTTCCCTCACCCTTCTGGTCTCCATCCATTTGGATTTACTTGGTTTTACCCCTTTAATACCAACTCGAATATATTCCACATCACCTGAATGTGACATTCTAATCCTTCTATTGAGAATGGCATCTTCCTGCAGCTTTTCCAAATACTCTAAAGAAAAATCATCAACTACTGGAACCTCAATACTTTCATCTTCATCCATAATCATAGGAGGCTCATAAAGCTTAAAATTCTTGACATTTACCACTAAATACATTTTCATGTAGGATGGTAGATCTAAAGGAAAATCATTAGTACCAATCTTCTCCAATATCTTGAATGGATCATATCAGATTGTCCTTATCTTTTACCTTCACCTTTCATTCTATCCTTTCTAATATGTAACCATATGTGATCACAGACTTTGAATTGATGATCAACCCGATGTTTCTCATTCCTTGCCTTCTACTTGGCTTGGATCTTCTCCAATTGTTTCTATACTTCTTGATGTACATGTTGAATCTTTTGAATGAACCTTTTATTTTTATCTGTATCATCCTATCCATCTTATTTACCTACTTCTCCAAAAATAAATTCCATAGGTGATTTAGAAAAATGCCCCAAACATAATTCAAAAGGATTTTTCCGAGTAGATGAATGCATGGCATTATTGTAGGCATGTTGGATATAAGGTAAATTGTTCATCCCATAATTTAGGATGCTTCCTGCAGTATCCTCAAAGTAGATGTACCACATTTTTGTTTACCACCTTTGTTTATCCATCTATCTATGGATGAAAAGTTGTGATCTTCTTCAACTTAGTGTCCATTATCTCCCATAAATGAGACCAAAACTTTCCCAAAAATCGAGAGTCTCGATCTAATATTATAGATGTAGGAAGTCCAAAATGAACCCATACATTAGCGAAGAACATCTATGATGTTCGTTCATATGTGACTTATTTATTGCATGGCATTAGAATACACATCTTTCTGAATTTGTCCACCCCGACATATAACTAATCATGAATTGTCCTGGAAATCAACAAACCCCCTACAAAGTCCATGGAGATACTTTCCCATGGTTGTGAAGGTACTATAAGTGGTGTATGTAACCCTAGATTTTGGTTTCTACGATTACTTGTGGCACACATTCCACACCCTTTGATATACTTGGAAATTGTCTCATTCATCTGAGGCCAATAACAATACCTTTGTAACTATGAAAATGTCTTACTAACCTCAAAATGACCAGAGATGAGAGATGTATGAGCTTCTATGATTACATTTACTCTTTCATATCTTGGTACACATAATTTTCTAAGATGATATAATAAATTTTTATGCATATAATAGTCTGACTGCTAATTTTAGTGAGTTAATGCATCATATACTTCTTTAAAATCATCATCCCTAGCATATTGTTCTGCATATATTTCATGTTCTAAAGGATTATACATGAGTATTGTGGATGCATTAATTATTGGTCTTGATGAAATATCTCCAACCTTATTATGAATACCCTTCTTATACTTGATTACCAGATGAAAATTCTGTAGAAAACCCAACCACATGAAGTGTTGTGACTATTGTGGCTTGGTATGTGACTACAAATACTATAATGGTTATTGATCTGTAAGAATTATTGTCTCCTTTCCCATTAAGTAATGCTTCCATTTCTTTACACTTTGTACCTGTTGGGCTCCAGATATGTCATATTTTCTATCATGTAAAACCTCCATTCATAAGCTATATCCCCGCACTCTTAATACATTCTATAGCCATTATCCTGTCACTTACCACTAATTACATCCATTCTACCTTGTGGTTAATTATTGTTGTTTTCTTGTCTTTTTAAGTGAGTAAAGATGTTTTTAACATGCTTTTATCAATTATGGCTTAATCTTATGTTTCTATGTCCAAGAAACATGTCCCTGTTTAGGTACCTGTACTATCCCTACACATGCATTGTTCCTATTCTGATACCATCAAAGTCATTCGATACAAACACATTTTACAATCATCTTGTACCAACTCTAGCATCCACATATATCCTATTTCCATTTTCTAATAAAAAAAACATAGTACAACATCATCATAATGTGGTGCCAAAATCACTGCATGAGTTCATGGCATATTGGTCAAACTCTGGTTTGATTAAATTATCATTTTGATTAAGGTGGAACATGATTTTATCCTTATGCACATGCGTGCAATGAGGATAAGACACACTAAAGGAATTCAGTACATGAAACAATCAAATCAATGATTACAAGAAGGTTGGACTTCTATTTCTATGCTATTTTCAGCCATCTGAAAGCTATATCAATCAAATTGTGAAGGATCGAGCAAAAGGGGGTCAATTATGCATCAATTTGGTACCTGCTTGAGCATGAAATCAGTTTTTGACATGTGTGCACACCTCCGAATGACAAATGGCCAAAAAAAAATTTGGATAATGATGTTATCTACCTCCCATAGAAATAAGTTTTTATTTGGATGCATGGATTCCAAGAAAATCAAAGATTTAAAAAGTTCGCAAACCCAGATTTTTAGCAGAAAATTAGTTGGGATGGGATTTTTTCACCTCGGTTTGCATGCCATTGGGAGTAGATACAGACAAACCGCCAAATGGGTTTTTCAAAATCCTAGCTGGCTACAAAACCCAGTAATATTTTTGTGAAATTGAAAGGGATTGGGAGATCTCTTTGGGTCTTCAACGCCAACTTTGGAGAAATGACTGTCACATCCATATTTGAAAAAAACCCAAATTGGTGCATTTTCCAGATTTCATACAAGTTGTTCAATGTTGTTTCAATCTAATCCTATATTATCCTCATGAGAATGGCATCTATAAATCATGGTGTGGAGAAAGATTATTTATTGATTGTAATGGAGAGATCATTAACATGTTGATTATTCTTTGTAAAAATTATTATATGAGAACCATCTCAGAATAATGTAATTGGAAGATTTATTTCAATACTATGATAGGTTGGTATTCTGGAGAATTTGTTTTGGAGTGATAATTTTGTGATCTGGTATCTTTCTCAGCAGCATTAGTCAGGTTGGGAAGAGTCCCTCAATCCTAGGTAATGATCTGTGTCTTTATCTCTACTAGTTAGATTGTGAGTGCAATTAATTTTTGTTCCATTTATATTTTGTTTGCATTATTTTTCTCTCTGTTTCAAGTGTGTTGTTTGATCTTATTTTTGTATTATTTCAGTTTGATAATTTTATTATGAATTCTCATGAGATCAATCCTCAAAAGGAGTACCTGCAATCTTGTGATTCTTCTTTGTTTGGCACTTCATTCTCCCACAAATAGATCATTCATTGCTCTATGCAATTGATAACACTGCATATTTGTCCACTTAATTTTCCAATCCCCATCCTTTCAACTACTCTTTCACAGCTTCACGCTGACATATCGACCCTATTTTCCTCACATTAAAAATTATTCATCGTCTTAATTAATGTTGCACTTTTTCCAAGCTATCGTTTGCTTGTGCATATTTTTAATTATTTTTTCGGTGTGTATGTAGCATTAAACCTCCATTATGTGAGTTTTGTTCCAGTCCATTATTTTCTGGTCTCCATTACTCATTTTATAAATAATTCATTGTTATATTGGCATGATTTTTTCCATGATATTTTGGACTGTTGTTACGAGGAAAATCTCTCTATGGCTATGGTGAACCACAACAGACAGGTATGACTGTAGAAATATACTCAATTCCAGCATATGCTATATAAACTAATGTGCAAGAGAGATAAGAAAGAGGCCTACCTTGTCCAAATGTTCGATGATGTCCACCATTGAGCACATTGACCCAAAGCTTTATACCTGCAACAAGTTCTCAACAAACAAACAAAGCAAGCATATAATGATGATATAACAGGTTAGCACATTAGATAGCATAATCCATCAATATACAAAACAAACACTCCCATGGATCATAGCACATATATTTGCAAGATATCAATTGGACGGGAAAGGAATGTTTCTATTAATAAATGATCAGTAGAAGTGAAACATTACAGACTTCTGTGTCAGCATGGTTTGGAACCAAGAAACCGAGTTCCTTCCAAATGGACCTCCACCAAAGGCAAGATCATATAAGGGAGACAAAGAGGTTCTACATCAATAAGGGAATATCCTGGGGGATAAACACTATGTTCAGACTTAAAGGACAAAGGGATGCAGACTCAATAATGAAGTAATAATTTCTCTAGAGTAACTTTTCTCTCAAAGTTGAATTATCTCTTCTTTTCCATAGCTCAGAATTGGCTTATTTATAGCCTTCAAAATGCAATTGAAGGGCCGAGTCGGAATGTTTCCAATATGTGGAAGGCCAAGGATCAGAGATCTCCTATCCTGACATGGAAACCCGACATTTAATTTTGATTTTTTGGCACAAATCCTGATGTATGTGGGTTGTAGTGGAGTAGCCAGCGTATACACTTGTTGTATAGATTTCAAGGTGTGTACAAGTGGAAAAATATATATATATATATTTCTCTAGATCCATCAATCAGGGAAAGTAAGTCTTCATAGGGAAATGGAATAACGCCCCCTTTGCAAGATTGCATAGGGTGAGGAAAATCTTGCTCTAATAGATGCCCCCTATTGTGTGAGGTCAGAGGAGTATCTGCAATGGCTAAAATACATTATAAATAACCTAGAAGTGGAGTGGTAGAGGACCAACTGGATGAACTCAATTGCTCATTACATTCTGCACTGACTTTTCATACATGGCTGCCAAGAATACACTACAGATCCATGTGAAAAATATACCAAAGAAGTGTGTGTGGCCATGAATAGGCAAATACAAATGCGGTTACATGCCAATAGCTATCATAGTCACAAACAAGGCCCAGTAAAACCAGTCTAAAAAATCAATCTAAAGATATTTGTATACCATGGATTACAATCTAATCTCCCATGATCACTGAAGTCGTATAAGTACTGGTCCAATGAAAAGGAAGCAACAGCTCAGGAAAGTTGTGGCCACATAGTGATGTCTTCAAGTCTTCTACACAATCCACCAAAGGTGCAAGTCTACATAATGTGAATAAAGGAGTTTAGGTTGAACACAATGAGACATCATTTGATTACCAGTCATTGATGTATACTGTTAACAAATGCGAGACAACCTACCAATAATCCAACTAGGTATCAAGGCACCGAGTACATTCTTACAAGTGTGAATAGAGGAGTCAGTGTTGAACACCTGAAGAATCCATTGATCAGGAAACATTAATGTATTCCCAATTATTGATGGTGAGAGAGCCTACCACTAATGATTGCAAGCCTCAAGGTACTCATAAGACTTTAGGCCTTATTTCCATAATAAATGGGCTGATGTCAATGGAAAGAGACTCGTTGAATGGAGAGAATTATGACATCTCTCATCAGTCAAAATGAGGTACAAAGAAGGAGCTTCATGATTTGGTGGAAATCGAATGAAGAACAAGTTCATGAACCAATGACCCTGTGCATCTTTCGCGTGTGCCAAGTGCAAGCTATACACGAAAAAGACCCTTTAAATAGCAGCCAATGATGAAAATTGTTGACAAAGGTGAGGAAACCACCAATAAGGCTAATGACATCCAATACACTACATGAATCCCATTGTGTGAATAGATGTCTTGTCGTTGAACATAAGGGAAACCACCTAGTCAACGACCAATGATGAAATGTCGACTGTTGGGTTCAAGGTGACCTACCAATGATGAAAGTAGGGCCAGGGTGCATGATAGGACTAAAGTATCATGTGATTCTTAGACAAATTGAGGGTATGGCCGACATGTAAAGTCCAGAGTTCTGAGGAGTGGCTGACAAAGGTTGATAGACTTCCTTTGAACAAGAGCATGAGACATATGGTAGACTCTGGCAGCATAGACCCAATGATAAAATTTTGAGATGTAGGAGACATCAATGAAGTTCTTTGTAGAGACTAGAAGAGTAACCATTCGGTAGAGAAGACTCTGTAACGATCTCATCTTCCTAAGGCCATGCTAAACCCAAAATTATGGTGACAAATGGACTCAATAACTTTGTGCTATGCTCAAAGGTGACACGACTGCTGCCAAATATAATATAGCACTCCCTTCCCACCTGTATTTTTTTCTTTTTTCATAATAAACGAATGCTATGATACAGAGGAGGAAACGAGTGTCAAAAGTAAGAAAAACTAGTTCCAACAGTAGAACATACCTATGCTCAATGCAAGAAAGTGCATGCGAGAGATGGGCACTCGGGGAATGTTCCCTCCTAGGTATAAGGTGTCAAATTGAGAAGGATATAAACAAGGCTCTACTTGGTTGAGGATGAAAAAGTGTTGAGGAAAATGGTTTATAACACAAAGAGAGAACTGGTTATAGGCTCAATACTGCAAGTAGGGGCATGAGATGCAATCACAACTTAATGCCAAAAAATGTCCTTTTTTATGTATTTTAGTCTACTTGGTGTGAAAAATGGGTAAAATTGTGCCAAGTAGACGTCTTTTCAAATCCAATTTACAAGTGTGAAAATGACAAGTTCACTCGACGATCTTTTCTATTTTTGGTAACGAGTCGGAAAAGAGCTTAACTAAGACTCATGATATTTTGAACCCAATTTAATGAGTGTGAAAGGGACAAATCACTCAGCAATATTTTTTATTTTTAAAGACAAGATGGAAAAGAGCTTAAATTAAACTCGTTTGGGAGTCCATGGGGTAAAAGGTCGCATGTTTATTAATGAGAAATGAGGCTCAGCATAAAGTTAAGTATGATTTGTGAGGGACTCCCAGTCCTGATGAAAAAATATCTTCATGGGTACCACATGTAGTAGGGGATCTAACTAGGGCACCCATGTTTGATAAGTCTGTACCACTTGATAACTACATGACTTTATAGTAGATGAAGGGTTTTGTTTCGCAACAAATGGGTTCGTACATAGGCATAAAGAGTGACAGTTATAGGATAGTGAAAAAAATACATAACAGAGTGGATACCTATCCTATATGTTGGGTAATGAACATACTCACCCAAGGTGACACATGGTCAACGAAGTACTAAAAACTGCAAGAATCCTAGGTTAAAACTACAAAAACCAACTCGATCCATGTTTGTATTAGTCCATTAGGTGCCAAAAATGGTTCAAACTATAGAAAGTGGGTAAAAATGATTTATAAATAGTAATAAAATCAGAAATTACTATACCATTTTGATTTTTTACCCAACTAGTGCAAATTGGATGAAACTTCCTCCAAGATTCAAACGACGATTGCGGGAGCATCCAACAACAAAATAATGAGACGTCTGGATCAAGTAATTCTTGATCTCTTCCTCTTCAATTTCAATGGATTACATTTTTGAATTAGGTTTTAGATTTTTAGTTATTTAGAGCACAAAGAATAGATTTTAGTGTACATGGGCTATCTGTGATTAGGTCATGTATACAATGAGGTATACGCTCCTGTATCAACTACAGGGGCATATATTGAGACCTACACATGATTGTGTGCAAAGGAAGCCGCGTACAGGAACGAAAATGACCAAAATGAAGGGTTTTAACTCAAAATTGTGTTTGTATTTGACAGGATGGTGCATGAATGGAGAGAAAGGGAACATGAGGAGGTTGATGCCATTGTAGATCAAGATCACGGGGCCCAAATGGCCTTAAAGAGATGTGGTTTGTATAAGTTTTTGGAGCTCAAAGGAATGAGAGCCCAAGTGAGGCTATTGGAGATGTTGGTGGGTTACTGGGACCCTGATAGCAAGAGCTTCAATCTCAATGGGAAACCATTGAGAATTGAGGTAGAGGACATTCACTTTTTGACTGGTCTATCACGCTGAGGGGAGGTTGTGAACCTCAAGTCATGCAAAGTAGGTAGCGGGTTGAAGATAGAATAATATATCGATGCCCACTATGTAGCAGGGACTCCTAAGGTAGGGAGTCAAGTCCCTATCTAGGAAATAAACAACCTCAATATGAATATCATTATCCTAGTTTTGACCAGGATCACAGGTTCAACCTCATTGCATGAGGCATCAAGGCCGCTCATGTTCTATGCAGTGCAGTGTGCAAGACCCACAGTGTATGACTAGTGAACCTCACTACTGGCCAATATGAAGAGCAAGTTGACATAGTGTAAACATGGGGGTAAAAGGAATTTTGGGTTTTCCTCCATATTGTGCAGTTTATTTTTTGAGTGGGTTCCAGGTTTGGGACCTAGAGTGGATATTATTCCACAGGGACCTCGCGATACAGCCATGGAACAGTGGAGTGAGGTGATGAGGCAGCCGGTAGGAGGTAGGTTTCCAACACCCTACAATGAGGACTTCTTCTACTGGTGACAACGACAGGTCATCGCTATGTATGAATATCCTTACGAGGGGATTGACTTTAGAGGATATCCATACATGCCACTTCCACCAGGGTCCACCTATGGTGACATAGGTATGTCAAAAAGTTTTTACATATTTACATTTTTTGTATTTTTGTATAATTGGGACAAAAATATTTTTGGATGGTGCTTAAGTATTGACTAGACAATTGTGTGTCACAGACGTGGGTCCACAACGGCAAGAGGGTTTCCCTCATCGTCAACAGAGGAACCTGGGAGACGAAGCAGTGGGAGGAGAAGCTGAGAAGGTGCTACAAAACGTGCAGGGAAACCTGTCACGTCTGACTTACAGGATACCCATGGTTTAGGTAGAGGATCTTCCTGAAGCCATGCAACGATAGGTGGTTGGTGTACCCAGGGCATGGGTATGACTCTTTCAGCATCTTGAAAATGTCATGCTTTTCTACCATGAAACACATATGGTGCCAGAGGTGTAGATGTCGTGGGATATTATGATACCAATTGTATGTGTTTTGAGGGTGTTAGCCCCATTTTGTACTATAAACACCATATTTTTTGAAATATATAAAAAGGGATCTTCCACTTTACTTATATTTTACAATGTGTACATTGGTTAGATGGTTTTCTTTGATTTTAATTATGTGACAAATGACAATATAAAACATAGTCAGCATAAGCATCGGATACATGATTAGAACTCCTACAAATATGATAATATGTAATAAAATCAAATTTTCATTCTAAAAGATGTACCCATAGGAATCGTCCGAGTAAAGTAGGATCACACATGTAGTAACGGCCATTCAATTGACATACTACTAACTGGGAATCTAGATGAACTTCTAATGAACAAATGCCATGTGAGATAGCATCTTGTAAAATTTATATAACGATGCTTTATTCGGCCACATTATTCATGGATGGCCCTAGGCATATGCCTCCTAAAGACACCAGTAGACCCTTGGGTGAATAAACCACCCAAGTGGTGGAAGCCAAGTTCCATGTATGACAACTAGCCCCATCTGTGAATCCTAAATAGACTGACAACTCCATTGACATCTGTCAACCAAGTGAAAACTCGATAAGAAAATCGAAGATGAAAATGGAAAGAGATCTATACACTAAATTACATTAGTATACAAAGAGTTCCACCCAAACCTAGGGCTCAAGCATAGTATATTTTCAAGTAGAGCCCATTTATGGGCTCGACCGACTTATTCCCTTCATGATATTCTAACTCATAGGCCCCTTTTTTTAAAACACGTTGCACGATGTAAGGATCGTGCCACATGGGTTTAAAATTTCCTACCCCCAGTGATTCTTTATCTTGAACATACAAGAGGACCAAGTCATCCTTAGCATATAGCCGAAGATAGACAGACTTATCGTACTGGACCTTGACACGTCATTTGTTTTCCTCGATAGCCATAGAGGTGTCTCGATGCTACTCATCAAGACTCTCTAGGTATACAAGACATTGCTCAAGATCAGAGGTGTCATGTAGGAGCGCGAATGCCAACTTAAGAGAAGGGATTTCACGTTCAATGGATAATATCGACTCCACACCATGTACTAACTAGAAAGGGGAAAATCCGGTGGCAGTCTTGACTGAGGTTCGGTATGCCTACAGTGCAGGATATAGCGTGATGTGCCAGTCAGATTTACTCTGACTGACAATTTTTTTGAAAATGGTCTTGAGAGACTTGTTGATGGCCTCTACTTACCCATTTTCCTACAGGTAATAAGGAGAATAATGACCATGTTTAAACCTCATGATAGCTACTAGTTCTTCCATCATCTCATTCTGAAAGTGACTGCTATGGTCAATGACAATCTCACTCGGGATACCGAACCATGTGATAATATGATTGAATATGAAGAAGGCTACAGTCTTCCCATCAGATTTAATTGTAGGCATGGCCTCAGCCCACTTAGTAAAGTATTCGATGACCATGATAATGTGTTGATGCCCCCCAGCCAAAGTTGGGTTGTAATCAAAGAAGTCCACCACCCACTTGGTGAAGGGATCAATGGTAATGACTGGGTGAAAAGGTGATGGATGCGAGCACATTTTTCAAGTGAACACCTGGCATGGGTGACACTTCTTAACCACTTCAATACAATCCTTAAATATAGTAGGCCAGAAATAACCAACTCACAAATATTTTGAGGTTTTCACAAGACCTGATAGATGACCACCATAATCCCCACTGTGGAAATCATTCAGAACAGACTCAGCTTCTCCGCGAGTTAAACAATGACACAAGATATTGTCTATTCCTTGGTGATACAAAGTGTCACCGATGATAGTATATTTCTTAGTTTGGTACATTATATGTCGTCGGTCATCTCGTGAGAGATGTTGATGGAACTTCAAAGTCTGAAAATAGATAACGATGTCTCCATACCAGGGGTCATATGACGAGACAAGAAAAATGTGTTCATCCGCAAATGAATCAACATGTATAACGCCCCCATCTAATTGTGGAAAATCAGATATCAACTCTGCAAAGACTAGGGATTTCTTGGATTTCACAGAAGTGAAATCAAGATCAAACTCCTATAAAATGACAATCCATTTATTATATTTTCCCCCTATGATATGCTGGATAAGGACGTATTGAAATGGATTGACATCAACAATCATCGTAGTCTTACAAAGTAATATATAATGACACAAACCCTAAACTGTGTGAATGACAACCAAAGCTAACTTTTCAATATGAGTGTAATTGAGCTCAGGACCGAGTAAAGTTTGACTAAGATAGTAAATGACATGCTCATGGAGCTCATCATCCTCCTAAACTAGAACCATACCAATCGTATCCTCAGACATGGCGATATAAAGAAATTAATCGCTATTGTAGTCGGGAGGCTTCAGTAGAGGCACCAACACTAAATATTTCTTCAAATCATTGAAGGACTCCTAGGGTCACTCATCCCAGATAAAAGGGGTGTCCTTCTTCAAAAGACACATGAAAAATTTAGTGATAGTGGCATAGTTCACTATAAACCTACGAAGAAATTTAGCTTTCCCCTGTATACCTTGAAGTTGTCTAATAGTGCACGAGGGAGGCAACCAAAGTATTACCTCCACCTTAAGTGGATCTACCATGATCCTAGTCTCAGAAACTAGAAAACCTAAGAGACGACCAAATTTAATGCAAAATATGCACTTGTGAGGGTTCAAACATATTCTATAATAACGACATCTTTCAAAAACAAGTTGAAGGTGAATAACATGATCCACTCTCTTACGAGAGTGAGCAGGAAGATCATCAAGGTAAGCTTCAACTAAGTTCTTAAGATCGTGAAACGTGAAAGTCATGGCACGTTGAAAGGTTGCTTCAACGTTTTTAAGGCCAAAAGGCATCTTCCGGTATGCAAACATAACCCAAGGACAAATAAATTTCGTCTTGTTTTGATCCTCGGGTTTGATTTGAATTTGATTATATCTTGAAAATCTATCCATAAAATAAAATACTTCGCTTCCCGCACACTCGTCGAGAATCTTATCAATGAAGGGTGTGGGGAAGTTGTCTTTCAGACAGGCCTTGTTCATGTCACAAAAATCCATACATACACATATGGTTCCTTTCTTCTTATCTACAGGAATGGGGTTGGATACCCATTCAGTTAAGGGAACCCAGTATATGAAGCCAACATTAAGTAGCTTCTCCACCTCTGCCTTAATAGAAGGGGATTTTCGAGGATTTACAACTCTAAGATGTTGTTGAATAGGTTTAGCATGTAGATAATTTATAATATCATGTTCGACAATATGAGGGTTTATCCCTAGCATCTATTCATAGGACCAATAAAATATGTTTCAAAATTCCTTGAAGAGTTGGGTGTAGATCAAGATTTCTTCTGGCGAACAATCTACACTGATATTACTTGTTCAACCTTGCCAGGGGTACAAGAAATGTCTATCTGGATGGTAGGAGAAATACTCTCCATGTTTCCTTCGGCATAAATGTCATGCATATCAAGTGAAACTACAGCATGACCAACTATCTCACTCAAAGTAGATCAAAAGATGTCTTGTTCAATTCTTTCAATCTCTGGGAGAAAATAAGAGTGATGATGCATATCATCCCAAGGTTTTTCGAAACCATTCATGTCTTCGATGATGGCTTCGTTCAAAGGAAAATTTGCATCAAGAAAATCATGTGAACAAGACAACAAGGTGTCCCACACAGGCCTAGACATGAGATCATCCTCGTCCATCGGCGATGGAATAGGATCGGGATCGAAAGAAGGGTCAAGAACAACTTGATATGCAATATCTACTGCCGATAGTGGCATGGCCATCCCAACATGTGATTTCCCTTCACAAGACAAAGTCAAGAAAGGTAGGGTCCACAGATTATCAAAATAAGATGTGAGGAAAGGAATGGACCTCCCAGTCGAGATGGGTCTACTGGACATGGCATAAATGTGATGGTTCGGTGTCGAGAAGTCGAAAGTACCCATAAGGGAAGAATACATTCTGACACCGATATTCTTAGTTTTCGACTGAGAATTTTCGATCACGAAGATCGACTATCCAAGAGATGCATTAGGACTATAGAACGCAAAGGATAACTAATCGATGGTCATGTTATTCCCCTCATGAGGAAAACAAAGAATATGGAAGACGGACGATACGAAGATGATCATAGCATAAGTCCAATTGCAACCTAGTAACAGATTATAATCAAGAGGTGCATCAACTAGCTCTACTTCCACCTCTAACGTATTCCCACCTAACTAGACTAGAAAGGCGGGGAGAATCCCATGAGGGCGAAAGGAATGACCATCAAAATCAGTCAACATGTTCGATGACTTGGAAAGAGTCAGAGAACCAAGAACTTTCCAACAGGCTAGGGAAATCACACATGTAGTAGCGCCTTCATCAACAACCACACGTTTGATGGTATACTTGGAATACTCCACATAGTTAGGCAAGTGAGGCTTAACATATGTGACATCAAACTTGATAACCTTTCAACCACTAGGTTCTAGAGCTCCTAGAGCAGAGAGTAAGGCATTCCTCTGTGAAGGACACGTCTAGAGTACCTCCAAAGCCGACATCGCACAAGGGGTTTGACCCAAGTCCTCAACCATAGAGTAGTTCTGGGTGGCTCTAGCATTTGGATTATGGGTAGAGCACTTGAATACTCCTTTCGAAATATGAGGCAGTGGCTCTAGTTTCTCAATCTATAAGTTCATCTCTAGAGGAGGAGGAGATTCTAGACCAAAATTAGTTTGTTTAGAACTATAATCTCGAGATCGAGTGGCTACATCTATTTTCACATCGACCATATTGATACATAAATGGTCACCATCTTGTGACTATTGATTTTGACCTCCACCAACCTCATTTCTAGCCTTTGAGGAGATTGAGGCTAAGTGTTGATTATGTGGGAATGGATTCGTCAATAAGGCGGGTGATTGAGCTAATAGCCTCGCAGCTTCTACAAGTTTGGGGCACAAATGGGTAAGGTGGTCATCTGTGAAAATATTACAGAGAAACTTCACCTTACATTTTTCTCATTTTCCCTCTCCAGCATTACTACCCATATTCTCATTATTATTATTGTCCTTGGATTTATTACCATTTTTCCCACCCTTATGGTCATTACATCCTTTCTTCTTATTCCCTCCTAGTTGTTGGCTACCATTTGGGTTGGTCGATGATTGCACTGAGTGTACATATGTCGAATGAGTGGGGTTGGAAGACACATACGAGGTTGGTCCTCCTATAGACTGGCTTAAAGACAAATCTTTCAACTGGTTTTCCACTAAGTATGCAGACTTTATATTGGCGGAACCTACAATTCCATCGACATGAGGTCCAAGATTTTTCCTAGGGTCGTAAGTAGACCATGGTGCGTCAGGAAGGAAGTGGTATAACATCCCAGACTGAGCATATATCAAATCTAACTATTGGGATCTAAAGATATCTTCTTCCTCAGTGGTAACCTCAGAAGTAGAAACATCTTTCAAGATAGGATTCTAAAAAGACTTAAGAAACCATTCTAAAAGAAAGTTCGAGGATATAGGGGTCTTAATCAACCTCTTCTATCTATGCCACTCCTGGATGTGGTTCGAGATATGAGTGGCGGTATCTTGGTGTAAAGTAGACAACAATTCTAAACCAGCATCATAACGAATGGGAAACTGGAAGTGGTTAATAAAGACCATCACCAACTGACTAAAAGTCCCACATGCCCCCCTTGGTAGCTCAATATACCATTTCACAGCAACTTTGATAAGTCTGCGTTGAAATAATCTCAAACGAATAGAATTGTCATTAAGGGAGTTTGATGAGCACCAGAGGTGAAAGGTAGAAGACAGGGGGAGACATAACCATAGGGGGAGTCATTCTTCCCATGATTCTAGGAGTAAATATCCCTATACTTGAAGAAAAGAGAAAAGAGGCATAGTTATAGGGGGAGCGATGATCACAGGGGGAGAATGAGAGATATATCTTCAGCATTACATCAGAGTGATACCCCTTGTTCAAAAGGGGAGAGATTATTCATAGGAATATCAAAGGCATTCAAGTAGGGGGAGCATCCCCAAGGAGAGTTCAAGCAGGGGGAACAGCCCCAAGAGGAGAATGGTCCTTTTCCATTGATATCAAAGGGGAAGAGATAGTCACATTGATGTGATTGATGATTACTAATGTGGAGAGATAGTCACATTGATGTGATTGATGATTACTGATGTGGAGAGATAGTCACATTGATATGATTAATGACTATTGATGTAGAGCATGCCTTGTCTACATGTTGACATCAATGATTGGTGTTGACATCAATGTTGGTATTGCCATCAATGCCAAAGGGGGAGATTGTTGGATCATGTTGTCATTGATGCCAAAGGTTTAATTAATTGATGTCAAGTGATTGATTGATGCTAAAGGATTGATTGATTGTGTATTTTCCTTGATGAGAATGGATTGATGTGAAGTGAAATCATAGTCATATGATTTCATTGATATGATGCATATATGAATATGGATAAATGAGATGTCATGGATACATGATACATAGATGAAGATGGATCGATGTGTTTCATTGGTATGTGATGCATTTTTGGATTGATGTAAAGATGAATCATTATTGTATTATGATGGTTGATAAGGTGCACAAATGGATGAACTTGAAATTGGTCCCCTCCTCACAGGAAGACACTTTACAATTGAGTTATCTGTTGAGTGCTCAACACACCCTAAAAGTTCTGTGACCATTTCCTTTTGGGTACCACCATGTTTTCTACCTTTGATAGTTCTTTCTTTGGTCTAAGACTGATAATCTACTTATCTTATATGTTTCATGTCTTAAGTTTCTCTTGAACATACAACAAAGAACCATCTTAAGAGACACAACGACTACTCAAGGAATCAACAACCCAAAATTTTCCCAACTCCCTAGAGAAGTTTAGCATCGACAAAAGATTAAGGTGGCGAAAATCATTTTGAGAAGTCAAAGTAGCCGATTACTGACCTTCGTTGGCATCGGATGATAGTAGTGTTTCTTTCTTACGAACAAACTCCGAAAATATTTCGTCGAAGGCCGATCCTTTCTGTTTCGGCAGAGAAGTGTAATCATGAGCATTGCACAAAAGAGGAGTTCCACCGCCGACTGCTGATGCCCAAAATCTTCCCTTAATCACCAATCCAATTTTCATCGGTATCGGGAGTTTTATCAAGAAGATAGCAGTATGGATAAACCATATAAATAGTAGTCGATCCCCGATCTTTATGAAGGTAAGATGTGACGTGACGTTTAACCCCTAGCTATGTCAAGTACTCTGCATTCAAAGATTTAGTTAATTCATAGATCGTGCATTAGTTACTAGATCATGCGTGAATCAAAAGGGAATTGATAAACTCACTGATACAATGCATCTCCATCCGTTCGTCCGCAACAGTTAAGTTTCAGTAGCAGAAATCTGATAGCAGTTTATTTTGAAATCTGCATTTATCACCTGTATTAACTAATTGATATGACTGGTAGTATCTCCCAGTTATATTATTTCGAGTCATTTTATGTGATCCCACTCTGCGCAGCAAGGAATTTGGAACAAATAGGAGAACAAAGCCACCAGTCCAAAGGAAGCATCTGAAGTCCAGTCAGTATTAAACAATTATCTTGGCAATCATTACAGGTATGGGTTCTATTGTGATTTTACTCTTCACTTGTATATGTTCTCACCCAATGTTTCCATGTATACATGTTCTAAGGATGGCATTGATTACAGGGACAATGCCTCTAAAGAAGCCATCAACCAGGAAATCACCATGGGTGCCAAAGCTGCAAGAATCGAAAATAGGAGAAGGCTCCTACTCAGCAGTTGCAAGACAATTAAAGTTCTCTCCTAAGCTGGTGTCTGTAATCAAGGTGATCACCAAGGAACCCTTTGTCCAGCCCCCAACTTTTGGGGATACAGAGGCAAGCATTGGAGCAAAGACAACTTTTCCTCACTCGGAATAAGTCTTCAAGAAGATTAAGAAAGAAGAACCCCTTGAATATACTTCACACAGCGATCCTGATACAAGGAAGCTCAATGACGAGGTCCTCCCAAATATTTGCAGGGCTTATCTGCACATGGTGACGAGCCAGTCTCTGGTTTTCCCTTGCATGAAGCTCTTAAAGTGGATCATTGATCACACCGATGCACATAAATGTTTGATTAATGATGACAATGGCGAATGCGTTGGGGTTTTCCTACCATCATAAGTTTAGAAATACTACAAACTCAATGAGTTTGGAGAAAAGTTGAGCACTGATTTTATGTTGGGTTTCTATGCCTCTCACGAGACTAGTAAAATCATGACATTATAGTGGAGGGAAGACAATAAATTCATGAACCTAACTTCTTGCTAGTACCTGACAGTCAATCTAAGGGAACCATACACTTATCTCATGACCCTTCTCTGCAGATTGCATGGGGAGAAAGACTGCTCTCAGTTTTCGGAAGCTTGAATGCCTCTGGATTTTACAGTCACCATTTCAGGCAACGGTTTTGATTGGGGTGCTATCAACTCTAAAAAGTTGAGCACCTGTATAAAACAGGCCTAGGTGCCAAAGGAGGGAGATACCCCCTGCCTTCTATATGGCTTCGTATCTACTGGACATCATCTACGCCACGAATGATTTTGCCAGGATGAAATTGAATTGGCACCCTTCGTATCTCCTAGTCCATGTATACTAGAACATCTTGTGGGAAAACAAGTACAAGAAATTCTAT
This sequence comes from Picea engelmannii, assembly GCA_009831015.1. NCBI lineage: Eukaryota > Viridiplantae > Streptophyta > Pinopsida > Pinales > Pinaceae > Picea > Picea engelmannii. Next base: position 1,328,458 of record ML777185.1, read on the forward strand.
GTTGTTATCTATGATTAGTTTATTGCACCCATTTACTTCTTTCTCTTTAATAAAGAATGCCCTAGATTATCAGGCAAATCAAAGAAGGTCATAGTTAAAATTGGTCACTAGTATTTGGATGAATGAGAAACCTACATCAGGATTTTTGGCACCATGGGGGCACCACATTTATTTCTCATTTATGTTCCCAACTGGATAGTGTTATGAGAAATCTGCTATCAAACCATCATACAAGGATACAATACAACTTTAGTAAAAGACAAGAAGTGGGATTTCATACCATATGGGTTTCAAATCAGCTTCTGCATGGTCAAAGACACCGTGCATGCTAAACAACTTGGGCTAGGTCAATTGGAATTTGGGTTCCAAACTGAATGATTTTGCAAACACAATCCCAAGGGATTGGTCCTACAGCACACGTCACAGGTATCATCATGTTGGCCTTATGCCCACGATCGGTTTGAGGATGAAATTTTCACCGAGAATGCTCAAGATTGGGATATGGTGGCAACCAGGAAGCCTGATCCTAGAGGAACCATGTTTAGATATATGAGCTATGAAGAGCAGGCCACATTTTTGGAGCAAGCAGTTCAAGGAGTTGACTGATGCCCTAAAGCAGAAGTAGCATATGAATTGGAGGAAGAAACAAATGATCCCCAAGAAGACATTGAGATCATAGAATATCATCAAGGATCTCTGGTACAAATCAAAGATTTCCTTGAAGATCAAACGGCTCAAGAGAGTGGTTCACTTTTATACCAACAAGCTCAGCTACTAATGAAACGAATGCAGGATAACCCGCATATTGCCATAAGTCCTGAGATTTCAACTACTGTCTGAAGCATCCTTACAGAACCAAGCGATCCTGGTCTCACAATCATAGATGGCACCAATGGGTCGAGCAATCCTGAATCTATGATATTGCTAATTGATCCCTCGAGAGAAGGAACAACTCAACCAGAGACGGGTCGAGTGTCGATAGAAACACAAGCGCCCAACCCCTTGAGCACACTTATACACATATATAACGATGATGAGAGCATGGAGCCCTCTCATGGTACCTCGATGCATGTCCAAGAAGAAGAAGGTCCCGAAAAGACCCCTTCCCCAAGTCCCAAAACAGTCTCTTATGTTGGGCCTGGGGTTCAGGAACAGGGAGTCCCACATAAGTAATCTAAAGTTGAAGGTAATCTCAATACAGGAAAGTCCGATGAACCGAAAATATATGTAGGCCCAAGTGACGAGCCTCCGCAGAAGGAAATTGATAGTTCCATGATCAATGAGCAAGTAAGTGACAAGTCTGTGCCTGACACCTCTATCCTGCCCAATACCCAAATCCCCGGTGAGTGACAAGTAGAAATTGGATCTACAAGGCAGAATGAAGAAGTTAGAGAGCCTACTCTCAAACAAATATAAATTGTGGGAAGCTTGGGAAACAATCTCACATGGGGTGATCAATAGATACTAGACCCGGTAGATGAGGTTGCAGACATCTATGCAATCTCCTATGATCAAAAGAGAAAGGATATCATATAGAGGATTGTAAAGAAGAGAAGAATCACCCTGGATCAGTCCATCATAGTCGTCACCGAGGAGACGTTAATCGATACAGCAGACACCCGTACATCTGAGCTGATTGTTGCGGGAAAAGCCCTCTCGGAGGCCACCTAGGAAAGATCTAGGAGAGATGAAAAGGAACTTGTCACCACCCAAAAGGAGCTCTAACACTTGCGCAATCTTGCTGATTACTATAAGGGTGCTACACAGATAATTGTGTATTTAAAATATGAGTTCGGTAAAGTTTACGATGAGTTTAAGAAGGAAAGACACCTGTTAATCTCGAATATAGCCAAATTCCAGGAAGATAGTCTCATGGCACTCATGACATGTGTTGACACTCGAAACTGAAATGGGTTGCAGCAAATCAATCCCGAGGCAACCTCAAACCACTTTGGATTGGAAGCTACCCTCCTCCAACCCGAGAGGGATCTCTCAAAAAATGTCACAATATGAAATTAAGTAAGCGTGAAAAAGGTGGGAAGATTTATGGGTAAATGATGGTCTTAGATTTTTGGGGTTTGGGGGTTAAACCAGAGAAATGGTCCATTGGGCATGGAGTCAAGTGAAAACCGAAGAAAGGGGATAATAGCAACGATCAAATAACTTGCGGAAAGTGAGGCAAAGTAAGTCTATCTTTCAGTGCTTTGATAATTGTGGTGTGGTAGCAGAAAAAGGAAAGGAAAGGCTGATGTAGCAGAGAATATATGCAGAATTATGAAAATGCAGATTGGTCTTACACCCTCTGATAGCTGGTGCAGAGGAAAGACAATAAAAAATTATAGAAAACCATAATCCATTCGCTATAGTAGTGGTCGTACTAAAGTATAACGAAGCACATTAGTTAGAAGAAAATGAAATGAAATGCAGTCATGACGGATTAAGGAAGAAATAAACAATATGGTAAAGACAATATCAACTGCGGGTAAGGAACATATAAATGAATTCCAAACATATTTAACACAGCTAAAAAGAAGAAGAACATGCTGAAAGAAATCGACCGTGATGAATCTCACAGTCACAGGGAAAAAATCATCTTTATTACTCCATTAATGGCTTACAAAATAACTCAGCAATTACAATGAACCCCTCTTCGAAAGAGGTTTTCCCTCAGTGCTGCACTTGCGCCCCCTCTTCGGCGTTACATACATCAGTCTTTTAAAAAAAAATAAAACTCTTTGTGTTCCAGGAATCTGAAATGGTTTGTCTTCTGGACTTCGCGACTACCAAATGTTCTGTCATTACAAACACTGGTGTGCGCTGGAAAAAACCCGTTCAGGTATAGAGGAAATGAATTAATAGAAATCTCTAATGGATGTAAATCGATAAATGTTTCCTCTTCATCTGCACTTATCTCTATCTCTTTAACATTGATGCCTTTGCCTGAACCGGGCTTTGCAAAGTCTACCAAAGAGAACTACTCAATAAAATCTGCACTAGTAAATTCTCTCGAGGATAGAAACCAAAAAAAGTAAATGTGAACGCAGCACAAGACCATATAAAATAGGTGCCTCTGAGAATTTGCTGGATTTCGCTGCAATAACTCTGCTCTATTCCAGAAAAGGTCACCAATGGACCTTTAACAACATCAACTGCAGTCAAATTCCCCAAATAAGGTTCGGCATGTGGACCAAGGAATGGCAGGCCCTTTAGGTGAAGAATTTGTTAATAAACACCACTGTTAAATGCATCTGCCACAGTCTTTGATATTAACAATACCAGCATAACCAAAGGTAGCATCAACAAATTATTCGTCAATTCACATAGCGAAACTATCGTCCTCATCGAACCCCCAAGGAAAGAAGTTGTACCAAGCACAGTAAAAAGTCTTTGATTCAGGTTCGTGAATGATCCAAGCAACATGCCAACTAATCGACCATAAGAGGCACCAGTTAAAATAACAGGTACAAATAGACCTGATGGTACTGCAATCCCATATGAAAAGATTTCAAGAAAATATACTTCTGAAAGAATATAAGTATTGATGAGACATGAAACTCAGTTTTTGTGCCAGAACTGAAGAGATTTTGAATTGCATCAATTTCGTATTGAAAAACAAATTCGCCAGATCATTGTAATGACCAGGTGGACACTGGAATTTTTTGAAATTCCCTGAACGGCCAACTGTAGGACATGTTTCATCGTTCAGTTATTTTCTTCAACAATGCACGCTTCTACAATACCTCAGCTTCTGGATTTCGCATACGTCATAGGAACACTCTACGCTCATCTTCTGGACAAAGCATTTGTGCACATGACTTGCAAATACACTGTAGAAGGTTAATGATGTTTCTTTAAAATAGCCAATATGAAACACAGGAAGTGCAAGCTTTATATAACCAAAATGGTCTGGGCAATCTGCGAATTTCCCATGGTAGGTTGTGCACTCTCCAGTCTTGTATGAGGGACCCAAATGAGTATCTAGAATACCATGATCACATGGTCGTCGATCTGGCGGTACAAAAACATTACTTTCATAAACATTGTAGCTCAGCAACTTTGACAATCTCTCTAGTTGTTCGATGCAATCTTCACGATCTCTAATCCATATAGAAAACTCTGAAGGCGGCTCGACATCCTTTCGTTCAAGAATGATGACTGATGCAATGAAGGCAGACAGTCCTCCTGCATAACCATACATCTTGCTTTGTCCGAGAAAATTGGTAAATATCATCCATGGTATGAGTGGAATGGCCCGCAGAAGAATGAATTCTTCCGTTACATTGTTCGCGATTACTACATAGACGGATCCTGGCAGGGGAATCTGACTTATCTGCGAGAGCCATAATCGGTAGTCCACACGTGGCCAAATGAAAATGCAACATGTCCATAACACCTACATGAGCCGGCGTGCAACCAAATAGGTTAGGTCTCTGTTATAAGGCTGCAACGCTTCTTAACAACAAGTTTTGTAACGAATTCTTATGTTAACTGATTCTTTGGTTAATTTTACCGGGATTAGCTCAATATTTCAGTTGTGCATATACAGACTTACATCAGGATCACTTTCATTGCGGTACTCCAAAATGTGAAGGTTATCAATGACTGTCTGAATAGTCACTTGCTTTGATCCAAGTGTAGTTGTTAAAGCTAATATGCACAGCTGCACAGGTGCTTCAATTATTTCACGGAAAACAACAATGACCCGCAGCCAGTCGAATCCGTCGTCCTCCTGGATTATGATTCCTTTTACCTTAATCCATCCCCATATAGAAAACCCTAGGCAAAACACAATGCAAACTGTGACGAGGAAACCTATGGAAGATATCAAAACTGATCGGGCGATGATGTACTGAGGCTGGTGGGTCCATGCAGTTATCCATGATTGCACGACGTGCTCTTCGACTGCTTCCTAACAAACCAATGATCCTGAGTTTCGTTGCTTTGTGAGAATAGATGTCAAATTGGCCGTATAGCTGGATTTCAAAATTAGAACTACAAATAGACAGATTATAATCACCATTCGAGACAAACTTCTCACTAACTTCTTCCCGTGTGTGAAATACAGTGTCGAGAACGAAAACCATAGCAGAGTCACCACTTGATCTTTGGGCTTTCCTCTAAAATCGGGATTTATTCTATGCTCGAGTAGCCATATAACAATTCCTGTGCATTTAAAGAATATGCCTATTGTGCGCCATAGGGATAGAGTAAAAGGAAACATGAATGCCCAAGTTTAAATCACTTCCTTTGTTTTGATTGGTACAACCATCACAAAACCCAAATCTGTATACGGTTGTGTGAAATCAACAAACCTATTCTTATTTGCTAAAATTGTAGTGTCACCCACTACTGCAACAAATTTCTTGCGGTAGAATTTTTGGACAAGATCGTTATAAGACTGTCTATGGTTTTGGCCCTCTTCCTCATAAGGAATGAGATCATATGGTAATGCATAGTCAAGCCGACTCAGAACAACATCAAATGCATCTATACAAAAACCAGTGATACTGCTTTTGTTGCAACTTCTGTCGAATTTTACTGTGACGAATTGAGTGAACCCATCTTTTATGGGAACCCCAATTTTCATCCTCCTACCACTATTTGGTTGTACCCAACCTCAAGGCACTGATGTGGATTCACCAGGCCAAATCACCAGTCTAAGATTGGTAATAGTATTATTCCGATACCCAGCCACATGATAGTCGTTACCCGCCATATTCACTATCTCATAAGTAGAACCCACAATTTCTCCATCGTGCATCTGAACGACCCCACTTAAACTTCTAAAATTTGTCTTGAGGAGCTCGCTCAATAACTGTGGTCCTTCCTGAAACACCTTAAGTTCTGTCGATTCTGTTGTATTTTTGTCCGTCATCAACACTAGACGTATAGAATCCGCTTGAAGAAACGTTCACCACCAATGAATCCAAAACGTGGTTCAGATTATGCTGGAAGGTGCTATCAAATATAATATTCTCACAATGACACCACACCTCAAAAGTATAATCCTATATACACCAATCTTATAGGCCAGGGTGAAGCCCTGGGTGAATTTGATGTGATAGAAACACTCTTCATAGCACAACAGCTTAGCCAAAGGAATTTATAAGAAGTATTTTCCAAGCAATGCCAAAGTCCAATAATAAATGAAGTGACCAATCTCAAAAACAGGCCCCTTCTTGGAACCTTTCTCTCTCAATGGTATATGTCTTACCAGAACCAGTCTATCCATATGCAAGAACCATAGCATTGTAGCCATGGAACAAACCATCAACAAGTGGAGCAACACATTCTTCAAAAATGGCTGATGAAGGAGACCCAGTGATACCATATACATCACCAAATGTAAATGAATGAGAACCAATTTGTACCTTGGGAAGCACAGTCAATTTTGATATATGTTACAACATCGGCTCCCTCTAGAGATGGAACTTTCTCGTAAAGTGCCAAGAATAGTAGACGAGGTGGCCTTCATCCATTGGGTGGCCTTAACATGAAAGCTGTAAATTCTTAGTTCTCCCGCCAGTGAAATCACCATCAGAAACTTTTAATGGAGTCCCCGGAGCATGTGCAACCAATATTTTCCTAGGACCGGTTGCTCAACCAGGCCTTAGGACTATGACAATGTCCCTCTCCCAGGGATAGATATCAACTTCGAAATCCCCAACAACGGTGCCAGAATGTTGACACTCGAAACTGAAATGGGTTGTAGCAAATCAATCCCGAGGCAACCTCGAACCACTTTGGATTGGAAGCTACCCTCCTCCAACCTGAGAGGGATCTCTCGAAAAATGTCACAATATGAAATTAAGTAAGCGTGAAAAAGGTGGGCATATTTATGGGTAAATGATGGTCTTGGATTTTTGGGGTTTGGGGGTTAAACCAGGGAAATGGTCCATTGGGCATGGAGTTAAGTGAAAACCAAAGAAAGGGGATAATAGCAGCGATCAAATAACTTGCGGAAAGTGAGGCAAAGTAAGTCTATCTTTCAGCGCTTTGATAATTGTGGTGTGGTAGCAGAAAAATGAAAGGAAAGGCTAATGTAGCAGAGAATATATGCAGAATTCTGAAAATGCAGATTGGTCTTACACCCGCTGATAGCTGGTGCAGAGGAAAGACAATAAACAATTACAGAAAACCATAATCCATTTGCTATAGTAGTGGTCGTACTAAAGTATAACGAAGCACATCAATTAGAAGAAAATGAAATGAAACGCAGTCGTGATGGATGAAGGAAGAAATAAACAATATGGTAAAGGCAATATCAACTATGGGTAAGGAAAATATAAATGAATTCCAAACATATTTAACACAACTGAAAAGAAGAAGAACATGCTGAAAGAAATCGACCGTGATGAATCTCACAGTCACAAGGAAAAAATCATCTTTATTACTCCATTAATGGATTACAAAATAACTCAGCAATTACAATGAACCCCTCCTCGAAAGAGGTTTTCCCTCAGCGCTGCACTCATGCCCCCCCTTCGGCGTTACATACATCAGTCTTTTAAAAAAAAAAAAAACTCTTTGTGTTCTGGGAATCTGAAACGGTTTGTCTTCTAGACTCCGTGACTACCAAATTTTCTGCCGTTACAAACACTGGTGTGCGCTAGCAAAAACCCATTCAGGTATAGAGGAAATGAATTAATAGAAAGCTCTAATGGATGTAAATCGATAAACATTTCCTCTTCATCTGCACTTATCTCTATCTCTTTAATACCGATGCCTTTGCCTGAACCGGGCTTTGCAAAGTCTACCAAAGAGAACTACTCAATAAAATCTACACTAGTAAATTCTCTTGAGGATAGAAACCAAAACAAGTAAATGTGAATGCAACACAAGACCATATAAAATAGGTACCTCTGAGAATTTTCTAGATTTCGCTGCAATAACTCTGCTCTATTCCGGAAAAGGTCACCAATGGACCTTTAACAACATCAACTGCAGTCAAATTCCGCAAATAAGGTTCGGCATGTGGACCAAGGAAGGGCAAGCCCTTTAGGTGAAGAATTTGCTCATAAACACCACTGTTAAATGCATCAGCCACAGTCTTTGATATTAACAATACCAACATAACCAAAGGTAGCATCAACAAATTATTCGTCAATTCACATAGAGAAACTATCGTCCTCATCGAACCCCCAAGGAAAGAAGTTGTCCCAAGCACAGCAAAAAGTCTTTGATTTAGGTCCGTGAATGATCCAAGCAACATGCCAACTAATCGACCATAAGAGGCACTAGTTAAAATAACAGGTACAAATAGACCTGATGGTACTGCAATACCATATGAAAAGATTTCAAGAAAATATACTTCTAAAAGAATATAAGTATTGATGAGACACGAAACTCTGTTTTTGTGCCAGAACTGAAGAGATTTCGAATTGCATCAATTTCGTATTAAAAAACAAATTTTCCAGATCATTGTAATGACCAGGTGGACACTGGAATTTTTTGAAATTCCCTGAATGGACAACTGTAGGACGTGTTTCATCGTTCAGTTATTTTCTTCAATAATGCATGCTTCTGCAATACCTCAGCTCCTGAATTTCACATACGTCATAGGAACACTCTGCGCTCATCTTCTAGACAAAGCATTTGTGCACATGACTTGCAAATACACTGTAGAAGGTTAATGACGTTTCTTTAAAATAGCCAATATGAAACACAGGAAGTGCAAGCTTTATATAACCAAAATGGTCTAGGCAATCTGCGAATTTCCCATGGCAGGTTGTGCACTCTCCAGTCTCATATGAAGGACCCAAACGAGTATCTAGAATCCATGATCACATGGTCATCGATCTGGCGGTACCAAAAGATTACTTTCATAAACATTGTAGCTCAACTGCTTTGACAATCTCTCTAGTTGTTCGATGCAATCTTCACGATCTCTAATCCATATAGAAAACTCTGAAGGAATCTCGACATCCTTTCGTTCAAGAAGGATGACTACTGCAATGAAGGCAAACAGTCCTCCTACATAACCATACATCTTGCTATGTCCGAGAAAATTGGTAAATATCATCCATGGTATGAGTGCAACGGCCCGCAGAAGAATGCATTCTTCCGTTACACTATTCGCGATTACTGCATAGATGGATCCTAGCAGTGGAATCTGACTTATCTATGAGAGCCATAATCAGTAGTCCACGCGTGGTCAAATGAAAATGCAACATGTCCATAACGCCTACATGAGCCAGTGCACAACCAAATAGGTCAGGTCTCTGTTATAAGGCTGCAACGCTTCTTAACAACAGGTTTTGTAATGACTTCTTATGTTAACTGATTCTTTGCTTAATTTTATTGGGATCAGCTCAATATTTCGGTTGTGCATATACAGACTTACATCAGGATCACTTTTATTGCAGTACTCCAAAATGTGAAGGTTATCAATGATTGTCTGAATAGTCACTTGCTTTGATCCAGGTGTAGATGTTAAAGCTAATATGCGCAGTTGTACAGGTGCTTCAATTATTTCACAGACAACAATAATGACCTGCAGCCAGTCGAATCCATCGTCCTCCCAGATTACGATTCCTTTTACCTTAATCCATCCCCATATAGAAAACCCTAGGCAAAACACAAGGCAAACCGTGACGAGGAAACCTATGGAAGATATCATAACTGATCGAGCGATGATGTACTGAGGCTGGTGGGTCTATGCAGTCATCCATGATTGTACAGTGTGCTCTTCGACTGCTTCCTAACAAACCAATGATCCTGAGTTTCATTTCTTTGTGAGAATAGATGTCAAACTGGCCGTATAGCTGGATTTCAAAATTAGAACTACAAATAGCCAGATTATAATCACCATTCAAGAGAAACTGCTCACTAACTTCTTCCTGTGTGTGAAATACAGTGTCAAGAATGAAAACCAAAGTAGAGTCTGTTGAATTGGTGTTCATAACCTCCTTCAGGACTCGCGACATGGTCTAACAGCCTCCCGTGGATACATTAACTTTGGCGGTGGTGAGTTTACTAATCACCCGTGGGTTTTAGTCTAACGGTAGTTGTACTACCTCTAAACTGGTATCAGAGTGAAAGGTTACGGGTTCGAGTCTGCTCAATTGGTGTCGAGTATCTTAGTTGGTGTTGAGAGCCCTTATTTGGTGCTGAGGGGGAGATTGTTGAATTGGTGTTCATCACCTCCTTCAGGACTCGCGACATGGTCTAACAGCCTCCCGTGGATCCATTAACTCTAGTGGTGGTGAGTTTACAAATCACCTGGGAGTTTTGATCTAACGACATCCGTACTACTGGAAAATGTCTAACAAGTAGCGTATGCTTGCCATTGATGGCAAGTACAACAGTGAAGATGGTAGGATCAGAGTGTGCATGTGAAGACTCTGCAGAGGCACAGAATTCCAAGAATCCCTTGGGGATTCAGAAGTGAAATCTCAGGAGGAACAACGTCGAGGAGAATGCGCGCAACAATGCTCAAGATACAGGAGCTTAGGAGAAGCCTATAGAAGGGAGAGATTGACAGTCGTTGGATCTCATTCAGAAATCCCGTCAGTCGTCAGATCAGACAGGAGTTGCACAAGGTTTACCATCAGGAAAAGCCAAGGTGAAATCCCGAAAGGAGGGATGAATCATCGGGGTTTCACATATCGGGAATCCAATGAGCCAATGCATTGTGGCATTGAAAAGATCGAAACCCCGATGAGTGGTAAGACTGCGGTCATGGGGATAATGGTCATATGGGCTAGGAGCCTAGCCAGGAGAGCTAGTACGTAAAGAGCGTGTCAGGATTTGAGGGATCGCAAATCTTGAGGACATATATGTTTCGACATGGGAAAGTCCGAAACCCCGATGAGGAGGTTTGGCTGTGGTCATATAGGAGAAGGTCACGTGGACCACGAGCTTAATCGGAGGGCTAATTGAAGTTAGAGGCGTCAAATCCAAGTGTAGGGTCTGACCACCGTTGGATTGAGGAAAACCTGCACGATATTTAAAAGTGCAAGGAGTAGAGGGCTCACAAAAACTCGACGTAATCTGAGCCGTCAAATCAAGATCACATCTGAACTATTGATCGGAGTTTCGAGGATCCTGTTTTGGAAATGTCAAAGAAACAATGCAATAGGAATCTCGATTTCTCGATATGAAAAGTCTCGGCGTAATCTGAGCCGTCAGATCAAGATGTGATCTAGACCATCGACCCGACTCACGTCAGCAGACCACGTCAGCTAGGAACATGTGGCACAACCAGGTAATGACAAGTGTCAGACTGATTCAACATTTCAGGCACATGTAAGTCATGAATCAGAGTGACACATGGTAGTATTCAACATGTGTCAATCCATGTATGATGTCAGAAGATGGACACCTTGTCAGAGTTTCAGGGATCGAGAGTTGGACATGTCAAAGATTATTGACATCAGGAATCCTGATATCGCGATATGTGAAATCATGATGCAATCTAAGCTGTCATATCAAGCTTTTATCTGGATTATTGATTCTAGTCAATGGAGAGGCATCCGGGATCGAGAGTTGGACATGTCAAGAATTATTGACATCAAGAATCTCGATATCGCGATAGGTGAAATCGCGATGTAATCTGAACCGTCAGATCAAGTGTTGATCAGAGGGCTACTGATGCACGACACAGTGAAACTGTCAAAAACCATTGATGTCGTCTGCTAGAGAATTTGAAGAGACCCCTGTGTGATCGCTAGAGGAGATGAAGAGTCTCCAAGTTTCGTCCAAGTGAAGGAAGACTATTCTTAGAAGGTATTGACAGATGGATGAGCGTGGAAGCCTGTAACTAAAATAGAGAAGGTGAGCTCAACTATCACAAAGAAGACGAAGAGTCTCAACTGCCAGAGAAGCTGAAGAGTCATGATGATGATCAGATAGAACACTCGAGAGGTGGAGGATAATGGCATGGATTCAGCATGCAGAGGCATTGCGAACATTGCATGCACAAGGTGCACAGAAGCTATAAATACACAGTACAGAGAAGAGAAGGGTGTCGTTGCTGTTGCTGTTGGAGGTTGTTTTGATTGTTGTTGATGAAGGTGATTCATGTGTGAAGAAGGAGGAGAGTGTAGCAGCTGAAGAGCATAGAAGAGGAACTTTGCAGTGAATGGACATGGAACAAAGAGCATAAAAAGTGGAAGAACAGACAGTGCAAGTGATGTGTGTAGAAAGGTAATGAGGCAGACAGAGCAACGAAATGTAGCAGAATAGTGATGAGTCTAGTAAACCATTGTTGAACATATCACTGTAATAAGTTTCAGTAGCAAATATTTATATTTCAGGGTGGTTGGGAGGAGCTAGGGAAGACTTGTGTCCTCAAAGGTTCAAGTGGGTTCTTGAACAAAGGAAGTTGGTGCTTCCTTCTAGTTGGTTCTAGAGAAACCAGGGAGTTGGTTCTTCCTTCTATTTGGTGCTATAGAAACCAGGGAGTTGGTGCTTCCCTCTAGTGGGTGCTAGAGAAAATAGAGAGTTGGTGCTCGTAGCAAGTTGCAGCTTGCAAAACTGAGGTTGTAGCCTCATTATGAGTTGGTGCTCATATGTATGATACTGTAACGAATGTAACCATTACTTATCATATAAAGAAAAAGAGGTTTTTACCCTGCATGGGTTTCCTCGAGAAATATCTGTCTATGTGTTTCTCATATATGTGAATGATGCTGAAAGTGCCATTGTTTATTTCCCTGCATTATTGTGATCATCATTCAGTGTCTCTACAAAGAGTTTAAAAGAACCATAATTGTTTAAGCACGGTAACAACTGATTCACCCCCCCCC
>ML777185.1:1345823-1405941 GCA_009831015.1 Picea engelmannii
GTTGACTGCTTATTCAGATGCAGATTGGGCAAATTGTGTTGATGAGAGAAAAAGCACCAGTGGAGGAGCATTCTTCTTGGGTAACTCCTTAGTAGCCTAGCTTAGTAAAAAGAAAGGTTCCATTTCTTTATCAACCACAGAGGTAGAGTACATTGCTACTGCTACCTGTTGCACATAGGTATTATGGATGGTTCAGACACTTGCAGACTTAGAGGTAAAATATACTGCATCGATCTCAATTCATTGTGATAACACAAGTGCCATCAGTGTGTCTAAAAATCCTGTCCTCCACTCCAAGACAAAACATATTCCCATAAAATATCATTTTTTGAGAGAGTAGGTCACCAATCAGATTGTTCAGGTCCATTACATTCCCACTACAGAACAAATTGCAGACATCTTTACTAAGCCCCTAGCCAAGACACCGTTTGAATATCTCAGAAAGAAGTTGGGTGTCATTTCGTTTCACACCTAAAAAGTCCATCTTGTTAGGGGGAGTTTTGCATTGTTTGAATGTTTAATGCCTCCTAAAATTCTTGCAATATCTCAGGGGGAGCATGTCTCTTCTTTGACATTGATGTCAAAGGGGGAGAAAAGAATTCAGGTGCCTTAGTTTCCATCAATGCCAAAGGGGGAGATTGTTGGCAAATGTCTAACAGGTAGCATATGCTTTTCATTGTTGGAAAGTACAACAGTGAAGATGGTAGGATCAGTGTGTGCATGTGAAGACTCTGCAGAGGCGCAGAAGTCCAAGAATCCCTTGGGGATTCGGAAGTGAAATCTCAGGAGGAACAACGTCGAGGAGAATGCACACAACAAAGCTCAAGATACAGGAGCTTAGGAGAAGCCTACAGAAGGGAGAGATCGACAGTCATTGGATCTCATTCAGAAATCCCGTCAGTCATCAGACTGGACAGGAGTTGCATGAGGTTTACCATCGAGAAAACCCAAGGTGAAATCCTGAAAGGAGGGATGACTCATCGAGGTTTCACATATCGGGAATCCCGTGAGCCAATGCATTGTGGCATTGAAAATATTGAAACCTTGACGAGTGGTAAGACTGTGGTCACGGGGATAATGGTCATATGGGCCAGGAGCCTAGCCAGGAGAGCTAGTGCGTAAAGAGCGTGTCGGGATTCGAGGGATCACGAATCCTAAGGACATATATGTTTCGACATGGGAAATTCTGAAACCCCAATGAGGAGGTTTGGCTGTGGTCATATAGGAGAAGGTCACATGGACCACGAGCTTAACCGGAGTGCTAATTGAAGTTAGAGGCATCAGATCCAAGCACAGGGTCTGACCACCATTGGATTGAGGAAAACCTGCACGATCTTTAAAAGTGAAAGGAGTATAGGGCTCACAAAAACTCGACGTAATCTGAGCTGTCAAATCAAGATCACATCTGAACCGTTGATCGGAGTTTCGAGGATCGCATTTTGGAAATGTCAAAGAAACAATGAAATAGGAATCTCAATTTCTCGATATGCAAAATCCCAGTGTAATCTAAGCCGTCAGATCAAGATGTGATCTAGACCGTCGACCCGACTCACGTCAGTAGACCACATAAGCTAGGAACACGTGGCATAACTAGGTAATGACAAGTGTCAGACTGATTCAACATTTCAGGCACATGTAAGTCATGAATCAGAGTGACACATGGCAGTATTCAACATGTGTCAATCCACGTATGACATCAGCAGATGGACACCTTGTTGGAGTTTCGGGGATCGAGAGTTGGACATGTCAAAGATTATTGACATCAGGAATCCTGATATCGTGATATGTGAAATCACAATGCAATGTGAGCCATCAGATCAAGCTTTGATCTAGACCGTTGATTCTAGTCAATGGAGAGTTATCGGGGATCAAGAGTTGGACATGTCAAGAATTATTGACATTAGGAATCCCGATATTGCGATAGGTGAAATCACGATGTAATCTGAACCGTCAGATCAAGTGTTGATCGGAGGGCTACTGATGCACGACATAGTGAAAGTGCCAAAAACCATTCATGTCGTCTGCTAGAGAATTCAAAGAGACCCCTGTGTGATCGCTAGAGGAGATGAAGAGTCTCCAAGCTTCGTCCAAGTGAAGGAAGACTATTCTTAGAAGGGATTGACAGATGGATGAGCGTGGAAGCCTGTAACTAAAACAAAAAAGGTGAGCTCAACTGTCACAAAGAAGACGAAGAGTCTCAACTGCCAGAGAAGCTGAAGAGTCATGATGATGATCAGACAGAACACTCGAGAGGTGGAGGATAACGGCACGGAGTCAACATGTAGAGGCATTGCGAAAATTGCATGCACAAGGTGCACAGAAGCTATAAATACACAGTACAGATAAGAGAAGGGTGTCGTTGCTATTGCTATTGGAGGTTGTTGTGATTGTTGTTAGTGAAGGTGATTCATGTGTGAAGAAGGAGGAGAGCGCAGCAGTTGAAGAGCATAGAAGAGGAACTGTGTAGTGAATGGACATGGTGCATAGATCATAAAAAGCGGAAGAATAGACATCATAAGTGATGTGTGCAGAAAGGCAATGAGGCAGACAAAGCAATGAAATGCAGCAGAAAAGTGATGAATCTGGTAAGCCATTGTTGAACATCATATCACTGTAATAAGTTTTAGTAGCAAATATTTATATTTCAGGGTGGTTTGGAGGAGCTAGGGAGGACTTGTGTCCTCAAAGGTTCAAGTGGGTGCTTGAACACATGGAGTTGGTGCTTCCTTGTAGTTGGTGCTAGAGAAACCAGGGAGTTGGTGCTTCCCTCTAGTGGGTGCTAGAGAAAACAGAGAGTTGGTGCTCTCAGCAAGTTGCAGCTTGCAAAACTGAGGTTGTAGCCTCATTATGAGTTGGTTCTCATATGTATGATACTGTAAATAATGTAACCATTACTTATCATATAAATACAAAGAGGTTTTTACCCTGCATGGGTTTCCTCGGGAAATATCTGTCTATGTGTTTCTCATATACATGAATGATGTTGAAAGTGCCATTGTTTATTTCCCTGCATTATTGTGATCATCATTCAGTTTCTATACAAGGAGTTTAAAAGAACCATAATTGTTTAAGCATGGTAACAACTGATTCACCCCCCCCCCTCTCAGTTGTCTAACAGATTCACCACTTGATCTTTGGGCTTTCCTCTAAAATCGGGATTTATTCTATGCTCAAGTAGCCATATAACAATTCCTGTGCATTTAAAGAATATGCCTGTTGTGCGCCACAAGGCTGGAGTAAAAGGCAGCATGAATGCCCAAGTGTAAAGCATTTCCATTTTTTTGATTGGTACAACCATCACAAAACCTGAATCTGTATACGGTTGTGTGAAATCGACAAACCTATTATTATTTGCTAAAATTATAGTGTCGCCCACTACTGCATCAAATTCCTTGCAGTAGACTTTTTGGACAAGATCATTATAAGAATATCTATGATTTTTTCCCTCTTCTACGTAAGGAATGAGATCATATGGTAATGCATAGTCAAGCCGACTCAGAAAAGCATCAAATGCATCTATACAGAAACCAATGATACTGCTTTCGTTGCGACTTCCGTTGAATTTTACTGTGACGAATTGAGTGAACCCATATTTTATGGGAACCCCAATTTTCATCCTCCTACCACTATTTGGGTGTACCCAACCTCGAGGCACTGATGTGGATTCACCAGGCCAAATCACCGGTCTAATATTGGTAATAGTATTATTTCGATACCCAACCACATGATAGTCGTTACCTTCCATATTCACTATCTCATAAGTAGAACCCACAATTTCTCCATCGTGCATCTGAACGACCCCACTTAAACTTCTAAAATTTGTCATGAGGAGCTCGCTCAATAACTGTGGTCCTTCCTGAAACACCTTAAGTTCTGTCGATTCTGTTGTATTTTTGTTCGTCATCAACACTAGACGTATAGAATCTGCTCAAATAAATGTTCACCACCAATGAATCCAAAACGTGGTTCAGATTATGCTGGAAGGTGCTATCGAATATAATATTCTCACAACGACGCCACACCTCAAAAGTATAATCCTCTATACACCAATATTATAGGCCAGGGTGAAGCCCTGGGTGACTTTGATGTGATAGAAACACTCTTCATAGCACAACAGCTTAGCCAAAGGAATTTATAAGAAGTATTTTCCAAGCAATGCCAAAGTCCAATAATAAATGAAGTGACCAATCTCAAAAATAGGCCCCTTCTTGGAACCTTTCTCTCTCAATGGTATATGTCTTACCAGAACCAGTCTGTCCATATGCAAGAACCATAGCATTGTATCCATGGAACAAACCATCAACAAGTGGAGCAACACATTCTTCAAAAATGGCTGATGAAGGAGACCCAGTGCTACCATATACATGACCAAATGTAAATGAATGAGAACCAATTTGTACCTTGGGTAGCACAGTCAATTTTGATATTTGTTACAACATGTAAGGAAATGGAGCGATGGTATGAGAAGGCGCAGTAGGTGGTGGAGAGGCTTGAGTTTATTGAGGCAGTCCATAAAGGCTGAGAAAAAAAAGACGACGACATTTGGCTAGTAAGTAAAAGAAGTCTCGATCGCATGAAGTGATCATCTGAATACTGGGCCAAAATATCTCGAATCCCACATGAAGAAATCCAAGAGCAATGGGCCAGGTGTCAGAAGTACTGGGATAAAATCAATAAAATAATGAAAGACATAAAACTCCACGAATATGGTACCCCCGATATGTTTATAAACTTAAATGAAATAATCAAGTTGTACATCAAACAAGATGTGTTATGGGTCGAAGAATGCACAAGGGTCACTGATGCAAAGCCAGGGAAAGTACAACAGTTCATAGGACATCCAATCAAATCCAGAACCATGCTTCAAAAATTGAACTTCATCCTTGCAAAGTATCAGGCGCACGCAGTAGACATCAGGGGAATATATGCAGCTCCAATGGAGCAACACAGATTTCCATGGGCCAAGACCTATGAAGAACTCTTTATCAGATGCTTTGATAATGAAAGAGCCCACCCTTTTCAAGAAACAACTCGGGTGCACTGTTGAAACACTGTTAGATGATAACGCCACGTGGTTATTTCTTATTAGCTCAAATTATATTTTACCGTTAATTATTGTTAAGACTTTATATTATAAATAGGGACATCGACCGATGGCCAGGGGTCGATGGTTGTTGTAAGAACACTTTTTCTTTTGGTTATTGATAATTATTTTGAGACTACTATGAATTAAGAAGCCCTTCTGGACCAAAGATGAGCTATTTTTCATCAGATGTATGTGATTGGAGTTGGAGAAGAATTACTTCCTTTCATGTTCCATGAATGTTGCAGTGAATGAGTAATAGAAATTAATTCTATTGTCAAATTATCTGGTGCAATGTTTTGATGTTCTTTGATTTAAATGATGAAAGTAAATCGTTGTGCTTCTATGTGATGAATGTCTTGGTAGATGAATTATTTTTCTTACCGTGATCTTGATAACATATGTGTTTCTTTTTCTTTATGCTAAGTAGTTTACCTCAACTATGTGATGAGTTTCTTGGTAGATGAATTATTTTTCTTGCCATGCTCTTGATTACATATACATTTTCTTTCTGTTAAGTAGTTTTCTCAGATAGTAGTCGGATGCTTGTTCGGTTAGAGTATTATTACTAGGCCCTCTAGCATAAGATCGATGTATGCATGCTCAAGCAGTGGGTTATCCCAAGCTCAACCCCTTCCCAATAGTTAAAAAACTTTTGTTCTATCTTTGTCAAGTTGGTTTATATTGGCTTGCATATTTCATAATAGACCCCCCCATCTAAGAGAGAATATAGAGAAGATCTATCCCAAGTGAAGGAAGAGCCTTCACCCGAAAACACAAAATCTCATCGATAATTTGGCCACATCATAAGATCTGGCTCCAAACACTACAGAGTCTAATTGGGCCTCGGTGGCAGGTTTGGTTCCTGCTGTTGATTCAGGGGATTTAGGCCCCATCAACATTATTCTAGAAGTATGGTTAGAGAAACCATGCTTATATGTGGAATAATGAGATGAAGATCAGTGAATTTGTTGGTGAAACTATCCTAGATGGATAGTTCTTGTCATGCCATTTCTGGTGGTATGTGGAATGTCACATAATTTCTCATGGTTTGAGATTTATCTCCCTACAAAGATGAAGGACCCTCATATGTAGGCTCGAAGCCCCAAAAGGTCAAAGAAGTCAAAGAGCTTGCAAAGAAGAAATTATTATTTAAATGGTAAGGAAAAGTGACAAAGTCAAGGAGGAATATTTAAATGGAGAACTTTCTAATTATGGAATGTGGTTAACCTTAAAATAGGTTAAGTGACCTAGAAATAGGTTAAGTGACCTAGAAATGGGTTAAGTGACCTAGAAATAGGTTAAGTGACCTATAAATGGGTTAAGTGACTTAGAAGTGGTTTAAGTGACCTAGAAGATGCTTTTAAGGAAGCCACTTGGAGAGTATAAATAAGAGGCAAGGGTCTCTTGTGATATATATCTTTTGTGTATCTCTTGAGCATGTATTGAAGATACATTTTGAGAGAGTGGAGATATGGAGGATTGCATGGATGCATCAAAGTTTTGGCAATTCTGATATCATGATGACAAAAGTCTCAGATTTTCAGAAGCCCTAGTTTTTGAGGTATACGTGGGTTCTAGTGAGCCAAGGCATGTACATACTCGGGATGAATGAGGATAGGGAGCATACAATGGATGAATTCATGAAGAATTTTGGTTGAGCTAATGATAGGCTCTTGGAGACTAAAGTAGGTTCCATATCAGCGTTCTATGGGCTCGGATCTGCCATAGAAATTCTGGTATGGTTACATTCTTGTCTTGATGGATACTCTTTCTTGTTGTGTAGTGAATGCTTAAGGAATTATTGGTATGGTTGTTTTGATGTGGTTTGTGTTGGTTGATGGAGTGAGTAGAACTCTTATGATTCAATACTGATATGATTTCTATATTATACTGGTTGCTTATACATGATGAGTAGCATTCATATTGTATGGTTGAGAAGCATGAGTTAGTTGTTGGAGAGCTTGGATGTGTTGTGATTGGTTATGGGTCAGTTTGGACAGTGAAAGACAGAAGATAATGATGAATTGGTTGTAGAGGATCTGAGTTGATCTTGAAGAGAAAAACCTAAGTAACTCAAATTTGATAAGTAGGTTTTATTACAGATTGGTCACGTACATACGTGAGCTATACTTCTGGTACGACGCATACATATGCGTGCTGCACTACTGAGAGGTCATGTACCTATTGACAGATTGATATTTGTTGAGGATTGTTGCCTCATCTCAGTTGGTGTTGAGGTTGTAATATGATTCTTGCATTATAGAGTTGGTGCTCTTGTAGAGTTGTACTCTATTAAGTTGTTGTTGATAACCCAAGGATTGTAGTCCGTAATAAAAAGAAAATTGTACATACATATTGTGTTCCTTGTGGTGATGATTTGTTGATATATGTTGCTGATATATGTTCACATGTAACTGATTATAAATGATAGCAGTAAGTAATGAGTAAATGGTGATTTCTAACTTATGAGTTTTGTGAAGGGGAAGTTTTGGAGAAAAATATGCCTACATTGTTCACCCCCCACCCCTCTCAGTGTAGTCAGTGTGTCCAACACTATAGTGAAAACATACCATGTTGTGCTCCTCTTGATATATTTATCACCTACCATATCTGAATAAACATAACCCTGTGGAATAGTGTTTGAACCTCCAAAACATAGTGCATTTGTAGCAATACCTATCAAATACCTAAGAATCCACATTACTGCCATCTAATGCTCTCCAATGCTCTTTACCTGGATTTTTCATATACATGCTCACAACTCCCACTGCATGCTCAATATTTGACCTTGTGCACACCATTGCATACATTAAACTACCAGTTGAGGAGTATGGAACCTTGGACATGTAGTCTATCTCCTCATCATGTGTCATGGGACATGTTAGCAACATTTCTTGTCTCGGGCCTAAGGGTGTTCAGATCTGTAGGTTGCACAAGAAGCACCCAAGTGTAGCACACAGAATAAGTCCTTTTCGGACTTAAAATAAAGCGAGAGGGCACTTCATTCTTCAGCGGAAAGGATTCAACAACAGAGCAGAATAACGGTTGATAGGAAATCACAGACTAACCGAATCACGCCAAGTATAGCGCAATAATGTTTTTGAGTGGCGACAATAATGATCAGTATAAGCACGACAGTTGTTGTTTCTCAAACTTAGGGTTCGTGAGTTCGAAGGGTGGACCATATCTTTTGGTTACGCGAGATTGCGAGTTACAAAAAGTGCCTAGAGGGGTCAACCTTTGCTGACCATCGCGTCTCGAGACCTCGTGAGGGGAGATGGCCAAAGTTCGATACTCCAACTCACGAAGACACGAGTTGTGAGAGGTGTCAGTACTATGACCCACGAGCTTGTGAATCATGAAGTGAAAAGATCTTTTAATGACGGGCCCGCAGTATCACGAAGGTCATCTCAGTCATCCATTCAGAGGGCCGCGTGGCACGCGACCAAGCTGTCTCAATGTTTCTCCTATCGTAGATTCAAAGCATGAAACACAGCCTCCTCCTTGCCATGAAACACGAAGTGCCGAAGGCATCCGGGACCCGGACCCACAGTATTTCCGAGGTGATCTCAGTCGTCCATCTACAGGAGACACCTGGCACATGATTAAGCCGCCTCGACGTTTTGCCCATCGCGATTTCAAGGTACAAAGAGCAGCTTCGTTACTTCGAGATGCGCGAGGTGCCGAGAGCATTCAGGGCCCGGGCCCACAGCAGCCTGAGAAGGATTCTGAACCGTCGGATCTAGAAGGATGCATTGCGATAGATTAATCCGTCTCGACGTTTCGCCCATCATGATTTCAAGAAGCTGGGATTAAATCCCTCCATTCGCGAACGTCGAAAGTGCTTTGGGAATAAGCACAGGGTCACAGCCCATAGTCACATGGGAAAGAAAGGAGCTATGTTAAAAGGGTCTAGGGGCACCGAGTCCAGTTTCCTAAAGGATCGTCTCGATCTCCTGGTACCATCCGATATGATCCCATTCCCGACCTTCGCTTGGAGTAAACAAAGGCAAGAAGGGGTAGGTGAAACTTCTCCTCATGCATTAAGTGTAAGGTATGGAAGATCCGATAGGTGGTCTTCTCGAAGGGGTGTTGTGTACTAATTTTTCCAAACGGGCCATGCCGAAGTCCTCAGCTAGCCAGAGGAGGTCTACGCATGCTAAATCAGCATTTACTGTCTCAACTACTTCCCCCCTGCAGGAGCCATGTGCAGTTAAGGAGGCGTCTGACAAAGAAAGCTCGTCCGATTTTGGCTGAGGGGACACCGAGCTTCAGATGATCGTGCGTGCCTCTGAGAGGCAAATTTTTCCCTGGGCATATAAACTCAGTCTTTGTAATTTTTAAAGCATAGATGGTTGAGCAGAGCTCCCGGTTGTAAAGTTTTAGCGAAGCACTTTTAATCTGGTTATGTATGGACTTTTGAGACTCCTTGCTTTATGAATGCCAGTTTCTTTCATTCCTATGTTTATACTGTGTTAGAGAAACTCAGAATTGGAGGGTCCAGTCGAGCTGTAGATGTTATAGGATGATGTTGTAATGGATCACTGTAATAGTTGCACTGTCTCTAATCATTCCCTGTGATTTTCCCAGTGCTGAGTGACTTGGAATTGGAGGATCCAGTCAAGTACCCTTTCGGTTCCTTGAGACCCTGAACCAAGCAAAGCTTGCATTCAGATCCTTTCCTCTGCAAACTACCGAAATCCCATTGCCTGAAGTAGTTTGTTCACCTTTCTTACTAAGTCTTCCACCTGTCCATCTTTTAATCAACGCATTGGCTGAAGTTAGGTCGAGACCTCCTTTGTTACTTGCGTACCAGACCCAGTCCCTGAGTTAGAAGAATATCTCCTCGAGTCTTCATATCCATTTGATCATCCATTTACAAACAAATCATGACATTAAACTGATGGGTGTCGGGCTCTACTCCTGCAAGCAATCCAGGAGTGACTTCCGACGCTAACATTTCTGGCGCCGTTGCCAGGGACGAAGTTGAAAATTTTCCCTGGGATTGAACGACATTGAGCCTCTAATTCTGAAGGTGCATCGGGTATCAGAGCCTTTGAATATTGCTACTGTGCACCTGGCGACTCCATTGTGACGACTCCACTGGAGAGAACCCGTTGTTTTAATTGTGGCTTTCAGAGGCAGACACACGTGGTCTCATCCATAGCTACCTCTAGCTACACATGAAGCTGACCCAAAGGTGGTTCTCATAAGAGGAAAGAGCTTCATAGGAGAAGTCTCCATTGCCGAAACAGGTAATTCACCCTCTCCCTCTGAGAGAACTCCTTTCTCTCCTCCTCGGTTTCTTAATAGACCTCCGTCAAAGGTCTCCCAATTCTTGAATTTTGGGAGTGTTCCTGCTGCGTTTTCCCCTCCTGATCTGGGATTGGAGGGAGAAATCCTTGTCACTCCCCTCTCCTCTGAAGCTGTGTCTTGGCGTAGACCCGATACTATAGAAAATTTCCCCACTCCTGCACAAAGAGGAGCACCTGCTGACTTGATCTAGTTAGCTTTCTCCTTATATCCTCTCTTGTTTCCCACTCCACTTCGAGACTCATTCCCAGTAGCCCCTTCATGAACTCCTTCTCCTCCAAGTTCTCCTCCACCTAATATCCCTATGGCTAGTTCTAATCCCCCTTTGAATAGAATGGATGCCATAGTCACTGCCAGATATGCTCCCTTAATCCTACCCCATCCTATGAATCCTCTCCCTGTTGGAGACTACTTGAAGTATATGCCCAAGTTCACTGGGGAAGGAGATATAACTGTTGAAGAGAAACTGGCTGCTTTCTATAGTTATGCAGACAACCTCAACATTGAAAATGAAGATGTCTAGATGAGAGTCTTTGTCCAGAGCCTGGATGGCGAGGTGAGGAAGTGGTTCAGAGGATTGGCCCTCGGATCCATCACTGGGATTGAAGCCCTGGATAATGCTTTCCTCAGGCAGTGGGGTGATAGGAAAGATTTCATGTACTACATGACAGAGTTCAGGTCTCTAAAGAAGATGGAAGGAGAGTCTATCTCGGACTTCTCCAAAAGATTGAATAAGATGTATAATAAAATTCCTGCCGAAATAAAGCCTTCAGAAGCCTCAGCTAAAATTTCTTATGCTAGTGCATTTGGCCCTGATTTCTGTCTTTTATTGAGGGAAAGAAGAGCTATCTCCTTACCTCAAATGCAAGATGCACCCATAGAGGTGGAATCTAATGTATTAGTAGCTCACAGGCTAAGGAACATAGCCGACGCAGATAGAAAAAAGGGAAGATCGGAAACCTCAACTGCCAGCCCATCGGTTTCCCACCCTCAAGTGGATGAACTGACCAGGATGGTGAAATCTCTGTCTACAGAAATGGAGAAAATGAAAGTGGAAGGGAGAGAAGCATACAAGGGTCCTCAAAACGCCGAAAACAAAGGAGGATTCAGAAGGCCGAATAATATCACTCCCCCGACTATGCATAGAGAAAGGGGAAGGGATAGAGACAACCAGAGAATTCAGCCCCCTTTTCAGAACAATTTGGTGGATGATGAGGAAGAAAGAGAAACAGAGGAAATTGATCCTGAAATCCATTGCTTCGGAGAGGCTCCCCCTTTCCCTCATCTGACTCAATCAGCATATGAAGAGTCACTCATGAACAGTCAGCTAAATGAATTGAGCAAAGAAGACAAGGTTAGCGGCAGTCGAGGCAGGTATAACCAGAGGTCCAAAAAAAAGACAGCAGCCCCTGATATTCCTTAGCGGTTCGCTAGAACAGAGAAACCTACTAATGAAGTAGCAGACGCTCATAGAGGTAAGAAGGCTCAACCCCTCTCTCCCACTGTCCACAGTCATGTTCCTGAAATAAGTGAAATTCCAAAGCCTGCATCTTCTTTTAATTTCGAGCATGAAATCCAAAAGATCAAAATCCATGTGCCCCTCACCGAGCTAATCAAACATCAAGAGTTCAAAAGATGCTTCTCTGAGCTTTTACAGTCTGAAACCTCTTCCCCTCCCATAGAATCCATAAACCTCCAAGATGAAAAGCTAGCAGTTGTCCTAGGTCCCATGGTAGAAGATAGAGATGTTTCATCCCCTCCCTTCTACACATCTCTGAACATACATGATAAAGTGCTGCACAACTGCTTGATGGACTCAGGAGCTTCCCACAACCTCATGCCCAAAACTGTCATGGAAGAGTTAGGACTAGAAGTCACCCGAGCCTATCATGACCTCTATTCTTTTGACTCCAGGAGGGTCCAATGTCTCGAGGTCATCAAAGACTTGGTCGTGACCTTGTTTCAGTTGCCTATGAAAAGTGTGGCCATGGATATTGTAGTGGCTGATGTCCCCCCAAAGTTTGGTATGTTGTTGTCAATATCGTGGATTAAAATACTGGGGGGCACCTTGCATATGGACCTCACATATGCTACTATTCGAGTGTTTGGAGGAGAGCATAGAAGACTATACAGGGAAGCCCAACTGGCCTACATAATCAGTGATGAAGCCAACCCGACCAATCATCCCATCTTTGCCTTGGACAT
This sequence comes from Picea engelmannii, assembly GCA_009831015.1. NCBI lineage: Eukaryota > Viridiplantae > Streptophyta > Pinopsida > Pinales > Pinaceae > Picea > Picea engelmannii. The sequence goes on from ML777185.1 coordinate 1,358,428, forward strand.
TGATTTAGGCTCCAGTTTATTGCAGCTCACCCATGCCCCCAAGCCTCCTATAAAACTCAAAAAGCAACCCACTGTTCCCCCCGAAGTCCCTCCCTCCATCACCCCCATCTGGAAAATGTTTTTTGATGGAGCCTGTTCCTGAGAAGGCGCTGGAGCTGGGGTGGTTTTCGTGTCACCTGCTCGAGAGACCATATCCCTGTCATATAAGCTAGAATTTGAAACCACCAACAATGTAGCAGAGTATGAGGCTCTTATCCTAGGATTAAGAGCTGCAAGGGAAATGGGAATTTAGGAGGTAACGGTGTTCGAAGACACTGATTTGGTAATCCAGCAGATCAGAAGCGCTTATCAGGCCAAGCATCCTCGACTCAGGAGTTACAGAAATGAGGTATGGGACCTAATTGACAATTTCTTCTCAGCATTTAACATTTCTTTCATCCCAAGAGAGGAAAACACAGTGGCAGATTCTTTAGCTACATCAGCGAGCAATTTCAAAGTACCCTTGCCGCCCAAACTGAGGTATGATGTAGAAGTAAAATACAAGCCCTCCATACCTGACAATGTCAAGCATTGGAAGGTGTTTGAGGATGATATTGAGATAAAGAAATTCTTGGAGACTATCAAAGAGTTCTCAGAGTTGCATATCGATCAAGATTTCGTCTCTGAGGAAAGGTTGGATGGGGGTGAGTTGCTGGGTAAAATAGCAAAGCATGACATTATTCAGTTGCCTAGCAATCACATTCCAAGGGGACTGGTCCCATTAGAGAGATTGTTTGATGGGAATGATGTGGCAGTAAAAGGCAGAGTTTCAGGTGATGATGCTGACATAGCTGAGTGCAACATTGGCACACCGGGGAAGCCTAAGTTTGTCAAGCTGTCAAAGAGTTTGACCAAGGAGAAGAGGGCTGAATATATTGAGTTGAGGGAGTTTGTTGATGTGTTTGCATGGACCTACGAAGATCTTAAGACGTATGACACATCTGTCATTGAGCACAAGATCCCACTGAAAGAAGAGGCTAAGCCATTCAAGAAAAAGCTGAGACAGATAAATCCCATGTTGCTACTTGTCATGGAGAAAGAGGTGAAGAAGTTGCTGGATGCCCAAATCATAGTCCCCTTGAGATATTCCGAGTGGGTGGCCAATTTGGTCCCGGTAAGGAAGAAAAGTGGGGAAATCAGACTCTGTGTTGATTTTAGGAACCTGAACAAGAGCTCAAGGAAGGACAATTATCCCCTACCCAACATGGAGCACATATTGCAAAAGGTCACAGGTGCATATAGAATATCCATGATTGATGGTTTCTCTGGTTACAATCAAATATCAGTCATGCCTGAGGACAGGGAAAAAACGACCTTCACCACTCCTTGGGGCACATTCATGTACGCCAAAATGTCGTTCAGATTGATGAATGCAGGAGCAACGTTTCAGCGAGCCATGGACATACCCTTCATTGGAGAAAAGGACCAGTTTGTAGTAATTTATCTAGATGACATCATGATCTTCTCCAGGAGAGACAAGGAGCACTGCTGCCACTTGAAGAAGGTTTTCCTGAAGTGTCGGAGGTTTGGCCTATCTTTAAACCCCAATAAATCTTTGTTTGTTATGAAATAAGGGAAGCTATTAGGCCATATAGTGTCAGCAGAGGGAGTAAGGATTGACCCTAGCAGGGTAGAAGCACTCCAGACCCTGTCACTTCCCAGATCTAAAAAGGAAGTTCAGGCCTTTTTGGGGAAGATAAATTTTCTGAGGAGATTTGTCTCTAATTTTGCTGAGTTGGTGAAGCACATGATAGCCATGCTTAGGAAGGGCAATGAAGTGAAGTGGACTACTAAACCCAGGGAATCTTTTGTCAAAATAAAGAGGGAACTGACTGAGGCACCTGTGCTAGTCAGTCCTGATTATTCTAAATATTTCCTGATTTTTTCTTTCGCTTCTTGTGATACAGTAGCAGCAGTCTTGTTGCAGAAAAATGATCAAGGGAAAGAGAAACCTATTGCCTTATTCAGCAAGGCATTGAGAGATGCTGAACTCCGGTACGAGATCATGGAAAACCAGGCCTATGCCTTAGTGAAAGCTCTCAACGCTTTCAGAGTCTATGTCTTGCACTCAAAAGTCACTGCACATGTTCCTTCAGCCTCTGTGAAGGAAATTCTTATACAGCCTGACATAGACGGGAGGAGAGGTAAATGGATCGCCAAGATCCTAGAGTTTTATCTAGAGATTAAGCCCACCAAGTTGATAAAGGGGCAGGGTTTGGCCAAATTGTTGGCTGAATCTAATTGCAAGGCCTTGGGGGTTAACTTCATCAATGAGCAAGCCGAGTCATCTAGCAAGAGTTCCCAATGCACTTTATCACTAGCATCATGCCCATGGTACAAGAATATCTTGTATTTTCTGCAAGAATTGAGGCCTCCTGATGGCATGGAAAGAAGCAAGGCAAGAGCTCTCAAGCTCAGGGAAATCAGATATTGCCTCATTGACCAAACCTTGTACTAGAAAGATCCTTTAGGGGTATTTTTAAGGTGCTTGGACCCACAAGAAGCCCAATGGGTTACATTTGATTTCCACAGTGGCCTTTGTGGGGGTCACCATTTCTGGAAGGCCACAGCTCACAAGATACTCCGAGCTGGATATTACTGGCCCACTTTATTCCCAGACATCTGCAGAGAAATCAGAGCTTGCATCAAGTGCCAAAAGTTCTCAGGAAAATAGCAGCTCAAATCGCTGCCATTGAAGCCTATAGTAGCTTTAGTACCTTTTCAGCAGTTGGGGTTGGACTTCATTGGAGAAATTCATCCTCCCTCAAGTGGTCAGCATAGATGGATCCTGACTGCAACAGATTATTTCACCAAGTGGATAGAAGTTGTCCCCACCAGAAGCACATCACACAAAGTAATTATTAGCTTCCTGGAGGATATCATAGCCAGATTTGGCTGTCCTAGCAAGATTGTCACCGATAACGCTGCATCTTTCAAGTCTTAGCCTTTAATTAATTTCTGCGAGCAGTTCCAGATCTCATTAATTCACTCCACTCCCTACTATCCCTAGGGAAATGGTTTAGTAGAGTCCTCCAACAAAATCCTAATAAGGATCATCAAGAAACTATTGGAAGACAACAAAAGGGCCTGGGATTCGAAGTTGAAGTTTGCTCTGTGGGCTGATCATGTGACAATGAAGAAATCCCTGGGCACTTCGCCATTTCAGCTGGTCTACGGAACAGAGGCAGTTTTCTCTACTCAGCTCGCCTTACCTGTGGCGAAGTTCTTTCAAGACTATGAGGGAGAACCAAATCATATTATCAGAAGAATTCATCAGATTGTGGAAGTGCAGCAGATTAGGGAACAAGTGAGGGACGCAACTTATAGTCATCAACAAAAGATCAAGCAGGCTTTTGACAGAAAGGTCAGGAAGAAAGAGTTTGAGATTGGCGACTTGGTACTTAAGTGGGATGCCCATAGACAGGATAAAGGGAAACATGGAAAGTTTGATGCCCTCTAGACCGGCCCCTTCAAAATTTCCGAGGTTTTCTCAAACAATACATATGGGTTGCAAGGTCTGCAGGGTGAAGAAGCTTTCAACAGCCCAGTAAATGGGCATTTTCTGAAGAAATGTTTCTTTTGAGCCTTTGACGGCTCCTTTTGGTTTGTAAATATTGTCCTTTACTTCTTTGTTTTCTTTTTGCATGTTTTTGGCTTAATAAGAGACTCCATAGCCCAATAGCAAGGCACTAAAGCTGCAGAAGGAGTTCTTAGAGCATTGCAGGGACGACTCTATCCCCTGTGGAGCCTAATGTTAGCGACATTTCTTATCTTGGGCCTAAGGGTGTTCAGATCTGTAGGTTGGACGAGAAGTGCCCAAGCACAACACACAGAAGAAGTCCTTTTCGGACTTAAAATCAAGCGAGCGAGCACTTCATTCTTCAGCGGAAAGGATTCAACGACAGAGCAGAATAGTGGTTGATAGGAAATCGTAGACTAACCGAATCACGCCAAGTATAGTGCAAAAATGTTTTTGAGGGATGACAATCGTGATCAGTATAAGCATAGCAGTTGTTGTTTCTCAAACTTAGGGTTCGTGATTTCAAAGGGCGGACCATATATTTTGGTTGCGCGAGATTGTGAGTTACGAAAAGTGCCCGGAGGGGTCAACCTTCGCTGACCATCGCGTCTCGGGACCTCATGAGGGGAGATGGCCAAAGTTTGATACTCCAACTCACGAAGCCGCGAGTTGCGAGAGGTGTCAGTACTGTGACCCACGAGCTTGCAAATCACGAAGTGAAAAGAGCTTTTAATGACGGGCCCGCAGTATCACAAAGGTGATCTCAGTCATCCATTCAGAGGGACGCGTGTCACGCGACCAAGTTGTCTTGGTGTTTCTCCTATCGTAGCTTCGAAGCATGAAACACAGCCTCCTCCTTGCCATGAAACATGAAGTGCCGAAGGCATCTAGGACCCAGACCCATAGTATTGCCAAGGTGATCTCAGTCGTCCATCTACAAGAGACACTTGGCACGTGATTAATCCACCTCGGCGTTTCGCCCATCGCGATTTCAAGGTACAAAGAGTAGCTTCATTACTTCGCGATGCATGAGGTGCCGAGAGCATTCAGGGCCCAGACCCACAATAGCCTGAGAAGGATTCTGAACCGTCGGATCTAGAAGGATGCATTACGCTAGATTAAGCCGTCTCGGTGTTTTGCTCGTTGTGATTTCAAGAAGAAAGGATTAACTCCCTCCATTCGCGAACGCCGAAAGCACTTTGGGAATAAGCACGGGGTCACAGCCCATAGTCACATGGGAAAGAAAGGAGCTATGTTAAAAGGGTCTAGGGGCACCGAGTCTGGTTGTTGAAAGGATCGTCTCAATCTCCTGGTACCATCCGATACGATCCCATTCTCGGCCTTCGCTTGGAGTAAACAAAGGCGAGAAGGGGTAGGTGAAACTTCTCCTCATGTATTAAGTGTAAGGTATGGAGGGTCCGGCAGGCGGTCTTCTCAAAGGGGTGTTGTGTACTGATTTTTCTAGAGGGGCCATGCCGAAGTCCTCAGCTAACCAGAGGAGGTTTGTGCATGCTAAATCAACATTTACTTTCTCAGCTACTTCCCCCCTGCAGGAGCCATGCGTAGTTAAGGAGGCGTCTAACAAGGAAAGCCCATCTGATTTTGGTTGAGGGGACATCGAGCTTCAGATGATCACGTGCGCCTCTGAGAGGCAATTTTTTCCCTGGGTATATAAACTTAGTCTTTGTAATTTGTAAAGCATCGATGGTTGAGTAGAGCTCCCGGTTGTAAAGTTTTAGCGAAGCACTGTTAATCTAGTTATGTATGGACTTTTGAGACTTCTTGCTTTATGAATGCCAGTTTCTTTCATTCCTATGTTTATACTATGTTAGAGCAACTCGGAATTGGAGGGTCTAGTCGAGTTGTCGCTGTTATAGGATGATGTTGTAATGGATCACTGTAATAGTTGCGATGTCTCTAATCAGTCCCTGTGATTTTCCCAGCGCTGAGTGACTTGGAATTGGAGGATCCAGTCAAGTCCCCTTTCGGTTCCTTGAGACCTTGAACCAAGCGGAGCTTGCATTCAGAGCCTTTCCTCTGCAAACTGCCAAAATCCCATTGCCTGAAGTAGTTTGTTCACCTTTCTTACTAAGTCTTCCACCTGTCCATCTTTTAATCAACACACTGGCTGAAGTTAGGTCGAGACCTCCTTTGTTACTTGCGTACCAGACCTAGTCCTTGAGTTAGAATAATATCTCCTCGAGTCTTCATCTCCATTTGATCATCCCTTTACAAACAAATCGTAACATTAAACTGATGGGTGTAGGGCTCTTCTCCTGCAAGCAATCTAGGAGTGACTTCTGACGCTAACAGGACACATTTCCTTAATTATTTTGAAATGGATGGAAAAAGGTGTACTAATTGGTTTTTCATCTTGAATTCCAAATATTTACAACACCTTATCTATGTGCTCACCCTGAGACAAATTCAACTTGTGATTTTTCATGTTTCTTGTCATTCTCATGCCAAGGATTTGTTTTGCAGCACCCAAATCCTTCATTGTGAATGCATTAGCCAATTTTATTTTGAGTACATTTATTTCCTACATGTTAGGACCTGCAACAAGCATGTCATCTACATACAATAACAATATAATATAGTTTCCATCATCTTTTCTCTTAAAATAAACATAGAGGTCAAATGGACACCTAACATAACCTTGTTCTCTCATAAACCTGTCAAACACCAAATACCACTACCTTGGAGCATATTTAGGCCATACAAGCTCTTCTTCAACCTACATACTAATTTATCCTTCCCTTTGAACTCATACCCTTATGGTTGCTACATATAAATCTATTCCTCCAAATCCCCATGGAGAAAACTTATCTTTACATCTAACTGTTCAAGATGAAAATCTTCTACTGCCACTAGACTTAAAATAGTTCTAATTGAAGTCATTTTAACAACAAAAGAATTTTTTTTTTCAAAATCTATACCTTTTTTCTATGCAAATCTCTTTACAACAAGTCTAGCCTTATACCTATTTTTTCCTCCATATTCTTCCTTCAACCTATAAACCCATTTATTTTGCAATTCTCTATTTCCTGTAAGCAACTGAACCAAATCCCAAGTATATTTTTGTACCAAAGAGTCCATCTCCTCTTCCATGCCTTTCTCCCACTTCTTTTTGGTTTCTACATGCATTGTATCTTTGTTTCCTTCTGGTTCACCAGAATCAGTGAAAATTGCATAATACAATGAAGGAGAGTATCGATTGGGGGATCTACTTAACCTGGTATATATTCTAATACTTGTAGGTGTTTTATGTGCATGTTGTTTTTTTTTTTGATCATTTTTATTTTTTGATACCTTTGGAATTTCATTTTCAGTGATCTCATTAAGCACTATGTATTTTGTGTTTTATTTTTCTTGTTTATTTCCCTGCAACTAATCCTTATACATGACATTCTCATTGAATATTACATCTCTACTCCTAATTATTTTATGGATTTCATAATCATATAAGAGAAAACCAAAATCATGAACTCCATATCTAATAAAAGTACACTTCTTGGATTTTGATTTAAGCTTTGTTCTATTTTCTTTATCAATCTAGAGAAATGCTTCACAACCGAAAGTCCTTAGAAATGAGTAGTTTAAATTTTTACCCTTCCATTCCTCCTCTGGAATGCCACCATACAAGGAAATTGAATTCCCTCTATTTATTAAGTAAATAGCAATATCCACAACATCTGCCCAAAATTGTAAGGGAAATTCTTCATGCAATCTCACACACCTTGCACACTCCATGATTGTCCTATTCATCCTTTCTGACACACCACTTTCTTGTGGTGTTCTTAGAACTATTTTCTCTGTATGAATCCCATGGTATGAAAAATAACGATCAAACTCCTTGCATTAGTATTCACCTCCATTATCAAAACTGAGACACTTCATCTTATTTCTTATCTCATTCTCAAGAAAAACTTTCCATTTCTTAAAAGTATCAAAAACATCAAATTTGTTTCGAATGCAATAAACCCATTTTTGTCTAGTTGCATCATCAATAAAAGTAACATAATAATAAGAGCCACCAAGATATGATACATGATCCATTCCCCATACATCTATATTCACAAGCTCTAATTTTTCACTCATTTTTTCTTTCCCAACTCTAAGAAATATAACTCTCTTTTGTTTTCCATAAACACATTACACACAAAAATACAAATCACCCACTTCTCACGTATGTGACCAAGTCTATGATGCCACAATATTGTATCTTATCCTATAGAATCTAAATCAATAGAAAAATAATCATTACCATTACATGAATACAATGTACCTACCCTCTCTTCTCTTGCTATTAATCCTTTAGTGACCTTCCATTATTTTTATGTAAATGTAGTTATGCACCCTTCACTTCCCAACTACTCTGTTGAGATTAAATTTTTTCTCAGATATGGAATGTTCTTTACCTTATTTAGCAACCATCGGTTTCCATTATGTAATTTTATCTGTACCTTTCCCTTTCCAACAATTTTACATGGTTTATCATCACCCAAATGAACCTATCCAAAATCACCTTGAACATAGTCTTGAAAATATTTCCTATGGGGTGTGACATGAAGAAAATCCCTTGAGTCTAACACCTAGGCACTGGTAATATTATCTAATTAAAGTATTAAATAATATTGAAACACATCACCTATTACATTTTCTTCCTATTTATTCTTTTTTTGTCCATTTGTTGGCTTTCCTTTTTGTGACCAACGATCTTTCTTCAAGTGTCCTTTCTTCCTGCAATGTCATCACTCCACCTTCACTTTGGATTTGGATATTCCATTCTTTGAACTCCTATGGTTCCCTAGAATATTTCCTCTCTCTCTTGGTCTTCCCATATTCTCTATATTCAAAACATTTCATAATGTCTCATCTGTGCTTTTCTGTCGCATTTCCTCACTCAAGATAACACCAATAACATCATAAAAATTTAAATTATTTGAAGCAGAGATAGAGATAATTACATCCATTACCAAGACATTATATCTTTTTGGCAATAAGCACAAAACAAAAAGATCCCTAACCTCATCATCAAATTTTACTCATACAGAACAACTGATTGGTAATCATGTTAAACTCATTTAAATGATCGGGAACAAATCCACCTTCTAACATATTCATATTAAACAAATGCTTAATAAATTGCTGGAGGCTAAGGGTTTTTCATGTATTTTGGCCAATGTATTCATCAAAACCCTCATTATCATTTATTTCCAAATGTTGAAATCCATTTACGCAGCCAGGCACGACCGTATTTTTCCCAATGCTTTTTTGTCTAGAACCTTGATTTCTTTGTCTTTCATGTTTGTCGACTTCTTTTCTATTCTGCCCAATGGTAGGAATATATTCTTCTGGTATATATATTCCTCCATTTTCATCTTCCATAACTGGTAGTTTGGGCCATTAAATTTCTTGACTCTAAACTTTCCTTCTTCCACCATTGCTCCCACTCGAATCAGGAACCTTCCTTTCCTGCGAGTTTTACCAGACAAATAAACCTTTGGATTTGATACCAATTGTTAGGAATTAGATCACAGAGAAATAAAATAATGTGGAAATAAAAAAAAATAAGAGAATAATAAAAACAAATACACATATATATGTGGTTCACCCAATATGGGATACATCCATGGAGAAATTTCCAGGTCCTTCCTTTATTATTATCCAGCAAATGAAGGGATACAACCTACAACACACCCGTTGTAACTTCCTCTTCTTTATCTCACATCACTGTCTCTCAAAATAAAATATGCAAAATCATACACATTTGTAGTACAATTACCTCATACAAAAAGAGAGTCTCCTTCGTGGGCATAAACCCCAACATAACTTCTATTGTTAAATCTATGAGCTTGTAATGAACGATTCATATTGACTATGAAATTACAATATTTTACAAGGAAATTTTCCCTAAATTTTCCTCTAGGGCCCATTGCCCCCCATGCCCCCTAATCGAGGAGTAGGTCCCCCTTGAACCCTCTTTAATCAGGGGCCATCCCCTAAACTCCCGATAGAAGGAGGGTAGGCTTACTTTCATATGAATCAGGAAGATAATCCAGCTCCACAACCAACAATAAGATAACATGTGGAAACTAGGGAATTTTTCAGGGGCCATGTGTTTGGAAAGAATGAGTGCTTGTTTTAGTGTCGAGGATAGAATGTCTACCCATTTGAACAATGATCCTTAGAATTTAATATAATAAATCAAGGGAATCCAAGATATTTTTAAATTCTGTGCATTTGGTTCCCCATAGAGCCTGCACAACATGGCCACTACATATTGATATGGTAGCCTCAAAGAATTTGTAGGGTACTCATTTGAAGTCTTGGTTTTGAAATTTTTTAAAGGTTTGTACCAATCCTTTAGAAGATCCCTATATATATGAGTAAATTCCTTCACCAACTCATCATCCAAGGTATTTTCTCCCTCTACTAAATGATAGTGGGAAACGATCATTGAAGGTTGGAAAGAACCAACTTTCCAACCTTTTGCATTAATTATATGTTTTCTTTCCAAATTGGCATGATTTACTATCCACGAAATAGTTTATGCACAAGGGAACATTGTTGCATGATCTACCACCTTATATAGTTTAGAATTTATGATGGCCCTGTATACCATAAGATCGGGATCTTTCTCTAGAAGTTGAGGGAATGTTTGATTGTTGAACATTTGATAGATCTCCCCCCATTTGATTTTTGTCTCTTTATCGATGACACACTTGGTATTATCATAGACCATCCCTATCATATAAATATCATATTCCTCTTCATTCCTACCAATAAGAATATCTTCAATGGATGTCTTTTATGGGTTATGGGATCATTTTCTAGGTGGGGAAATGATTGGATATGCAACAAAAATGTTATATCACCACAAACAAGTTTCATCATTTGTTCAAATTAAATTGAGAAATAAACATGAAGAATGAAAAAGATACAACCCTTTTTACTTTGAGCAGAAAGAAGTTTGTGAGTTGAGGAAGATTTTCTTGGGCATCAACCTGAATATGATTTCTCCACTAATAAAGTTTGTATTGACGTTGAAACCCTTTTCTTGTTCATTGTACTAACATGCCCTTTAATTCTCATAGATATCATTAAGTTTTGGGTTTTACCAGTCCCATGAATTTTAACTTTAACTCCCATTTCCCCGCTCACTGTTAAGGCCAAGATTAAATGGAGGATAGGGGAAGAGATGGCCCTCTACACATGTCCAAGAATTGAGGGGATTTTCTCAGGTATTATAGCAATGCCAAGACATGAAAAGGATAATCACGAGGTGACATTGATCAATATCATGAGAAAACTATACAAAGATTACAACTAGGCCCTAGGTTCTTGAATGTGAAAGCATGGGATTTGGGGAATAGGGGAAGGGAAATGCATTTACATGGTTTCCCTCCCTCACCCCAATTTTATATCATCTTTTCTGTGTGTTCTCATTTGAAAATATTTTTAAAACTCTTTGAGAGGGAAAACTATAATGAAAATGGGTTAACCTATGTAATATTTCCTTTTTAAAAAAAGTTTGAAATAAAGTAGATAAAAGAAAGGGGAAGAAATGGTGTTAAGGTGAGGCTAGATGTAATGTACAAATGATTAGAGTGCTTGGATCTAAAGAGAGCTGTTTATCGAAGTTCGAACATGTCGATGAAGAAACTTGAGCTCTTGTTTTGGAAATCCAGTGGGTGAATGGTAATAAAAAGAGGGGGGAAAGGGGGTTTTAATACCTTTCCCTTAGCGTTTTGGCATGAAAATAGGGTAATTTTCGTGTCAAAAGACTGTTCACCCATGTGAAAGGAATTTTGGACCTGTCATTGTATCGATGCTTAAATTTTATTCTTCCTCCACTGTATTGACACTGAGAAGTGTTTCTCATGCCATTCTATCATAGGGTGAAGGCAATTTTTCCTATGATGTAGTGGTAGACAAATGAAACTTAGCTTTTAGTGTGCTCGGAAACAAAATCCATTTTTCTTCTGGTCGGGTTCAAGAGGATCATTTTTTGTTTATCGATGCAAGGAAATGTTTTATCCTCTTCTTTATCAATGCAAGGAAGTTATTTTACTTCCACCATATCGGCGTGAGAAACCAATTTTTATTTCAACGTATTGGCACAAGGAAGCTATTTTGTTTCCACTAAGGTTCCAAGGTAAAGGAAGCCTTAAATTTTTCCAATTGTTGAAGGTTTCCCAAGTCAGGAAGAATAAGGATTTTTCATCGATACAAGGTGAATCGTTGTATTAATACATTTATACTCTGTTGTATCAGTGGCAAAGAACTATTGATCGTTAACATTGTATGCATCATCATGTGAAAGAGAATTTCAATTTTTTCAGTGATGGATCCTAAGAACTAGAAAAAGAAGAAGTGAGAGGTCCAAACTTGTAATAAAAATTCTAAGTGTTTTCAATGGCAAGAAACAAGAAAGATAAAAGGAGGGTTTCCTATTTCTTGGCTCCCAATGAATTCCGCTAGAGGTGAAGTCAAGAAATAAGGGAAGTTGTTTCTTTTGGAACAAAAATTGGTGACACACTAGACGAAATTACAAATATTTGCATCAAATATATGGAAAAAACTAACTTTCAAAATTGGTAAAATCACTATAAGTAACATCAATGAAATAGTTATTATGTCCAATTAAACTTGAAGTGTGTAACAAAATGAATAAAAAATTATACCTAGCTTGAACAAGTTCTTGGTTAGGCCCAGATATGATTAACCATGGATTCATTTTCTTAATCTTAGACATCTCAAGAGGCAAATGGAGTACCTCAAGTAAATGATGCATCAGGAATGATGAAAATACAGGTTGATTATTGCATATCTCTAGTGTCTATAACACACCCATGATGGGGCATAAAAAATTTCGCTTTTCTTAAAGGACAAATTCTTAGTTCATGGTTTCTAATTTGGAAAGTCGGGGAACCAATCTGAACTCCCAGTCAAGGATCTCTGATTCTGAAGCCAAATGACTCTCTAAGACCCTGACGGTCTCACTCTGTAATTAAACATAGACCACTTCGACTTCCGGGTGTAGGTCTAATGGTACCCGCAACCTTCTCCTTCACGCCTACGAAATCTCAGAGTCTAGGCACTAGCTCCTTTTCTGATAAGCCCCTTCCTTGATATGACCTTGGGTGATGGCCTTACATAACCAGGTGATTGCAGGCACTACCAAGGGTGGTTTGAAACCAAACTACTTTTTGCCCCGCAATTCACCTTGAGCCTCAACATGTCCTTTCTCCAAAACTGTGGTCTGGATTGTGACCCACCCTCAACTTTTTAAAGTTCATGCACCTTTGGTTGACACAATGCGATGGGACCATCGATCTCACGACCTTCATGGTGCTTCTAAATTGACGTCTCATATCTATCCTTTTCGAATCTACGGATCATATCTAAGCTTTCAAAATCAACATTTGTGATTTATTTCATGATTTGGGTTTCGAGATTTTCAACTCTCAACTTTCGCTTCCTCCATTAGTAGCTATCTTCTGGAGTGGAAGATCTATTCACACTTGTCCTCAACAAACAGATGGTTTTGATGAGCTTTGGCTCTCCATCCTTCGAGATTTCTTACTCCTTCATTCATCCCTTTCTCCCAGAGTGCTCCGTACCCAAAGTTGTATATCGGATGCCAACATATACTCCAATCAATGGTCTATATCCACTCTCCACAAACAAAAATCTCTAGCGTGAATCCTTCTGGACTATCGAATCTTCTGACACATGTCCTCTCCAAATCAATGGCACTGGTCCTCTTTAGGACTTCAACACTTTTAAACCAAGACCAATTCAATGGTCCTTCAACCTCCTCCACGATCAATAATCAAGATCTCCTTCAAGACTTTAGCGCTTTCACCCACTGCTTTCCTCCAAAATCTCATGATCTTTCACCACGCGTCTCTCTGGATCTGACAATGCAGATTCACTCAGGACTTCAAATTTTTGGAGTTTCAACTCTCAACTGAAACCTTCAAAGTGATTCTTCCCGGAGCCTCGGATCTGTTGACACGTACCTTCCCTGAAGACCAATGGTCAGGATTTACTTCAGTGATTTCAAACTCTTCTTGACCACAAGCTCTCGCTCGGGGGTTATGTATCTTGCACCACATGTCCCTATTAGTGATGAACAACCCTACTTCACTTAGGGACTTCAGGAATTTGGCCAGTCAACCCTCTTGTGCACACAAAGGTTAAAACCCATTCACTTTACCTTAGATCGGACAACTATCGTCCCCTTGTGTTAGATCCGACAGTTAGGATATGTTCCCTTCTCAGTGCTTCTCCTCTGCTTCCCTGGACGTTGATATAATGGTCCAGGATCCTCCCAACTTGAAAGGATTTTGTAGATGTTCAAGGCTTCAACCTTGGTTCTTCTTGCAAGCCTGACTATCTTGGGTCTCGCCTTTTCTCTTGAAAACATTATCTCTTCTGAGATTTTCAATTCTCTCAGACCAACAATACCAAAGGACTCCATCACTTCGCAGATTTCCTAAGGGGCTCACAACCATCCCTCTCACAATTGTTAAAGGCCTGGTGGTCATGATCCAACCAATACCAAGGTGTTTGTCAATCGACGATTCATGGTAATTGCGAGGCCCCAATGTGCGTGATCTTTATCAAAGAGCTCAACCTATGAAATTTGGAAAGTTCTCGCTCGAATTTGGTCTTATCATAGTCGTTGATATTCCATCCCCAACAAGATCAATGATGTGGGTTGATTGTAAGCTGTGAACTAGAAGGTCCACTAAATTAACCTTTGCACTCCTCAATGATTCCTAACCGTCGATTAAATCAAGTGGTTGGTGTTTGATTCGGTAACTCCAGTGAGTATTTAAGTTGATATGATGACCAGGATGGCCTCTCCTCACATTAAATGGCTCACATCCATCTCTGCTATCATATTCTTAAGTCTTGGGTAGTTCTGGTAACTTGACTATTGTCTACCTCCTAGATCTAACAGTTGGGATGGTTCTTGAGCATCCTCAGATCTAAGGTTCACAGTTAACTTCGGGACTTGCCTTACGAAGAAATCACTCGGTTCATCAAACTTGCGAATTTCGAATGACTCCAAAGGTTAACTCCCACACTCTTTCCCATATCCAATGGTCGCAATAGACTGTGGCTTCTTCCGAATAGAATTCTTCCATTTGTCTTCCAAACAAGGGAATCTTCCCTTTTGATACTTTAGCCTCACTTCCCTTCCTGAGCTTTGTTATCTCTAAAGGTCTTAAAATATTTGTTCTCTTTCTCTTGAACTTAACTCTTGGAAGAATCCTTTCGCACACCCCTTACGCTCATTCATCAACTCTAGAACTTAAGTGGTTCTCGGTCTCTGCCTACCTCATAGAGAGCCTGTGCATACGTGCACTATCTCTTCTGAGATTTAAAAGACTTCCTCCTCCAAGGGACTCAAAATGATTTCTTTCCTCTAGAAATATCTTTCTTCATTAACTGATTTCTTTCCTCTATAGATATCATGGCTCATAATTCAAGGCTTCACTCCCAATAGTTAGTTATGGGCAGTTTAACAATAATAATTTTACATTGTCCGCATGAATTAGAATGGTATGTTGGTTGTGGAGCCTTATTATCTTCCTAATTGAGAGGTCCTTTCTTTCAGTCATGTTTATACATCAAGTAATGCGTTGAACATGGAGAACAGGGGAAGACAAAAGGATAGAGGAAAGGGCTCAGGGAACCACGAGAATTATAGGAAGGGCATATCCAAATCTAGACTTGGAAAGATAGAGTGCTGGAATTGTGGGAAGAAAGGACATCTGAAGAAAGATTGTAGAGCTCCAAAGAAGCAAAGAGATGGACAACATGACAGAAATTAGGAGGCAAATGTAGCAGGTGATGTGTTACAAGATTCTTTGATTCTTTCTATAGATAATATTTCTGAGTCTTGGGTAGTAGATTCAGGGGATTCATTTCATGCCACACCCCATAGGAAACATTTTCTAGATTATGTTCAAGGTGATTTTGGATAGGTTCATTTGGGTGATGATGCACCATGCAAAATTGTTGGAATGGGAAAGGTAAAAATAAAGCAATGCAATGGAAACCAATGGTTGTTGAAAGAGGTAAGACATGTTCTAGATTGAAGGAAAAATCTAATTTCAATAGGGTAGTTGGAAAGTGAAGGTTGTGTATCCATATTTACAGATAAGACATGGAAGGTCATCAAAGGATCATTGGTGATAGAAAAAGGAGAGAAGGTAGGTACATTGTATTTATGTACTGGTAATACTGACTCTTCTATCTATTTAGCTTCTACAGGAGTGGATACAACACTGTGGCATCATAGGCTAGGACACATGAGTGAGAAGGGCATGCATATACTTCACAAAAGAAATTTTCTGCCAGATCTTAAACAAATTGATTTGGACTTCTGTGAGCATTGTGTTTATGGAAAACATAAGAGAGTCAGATTTCTCAGAGTTGGAAAAGAAAAGAAGAATGAAAGGTTAGAGCTTGTGCATACAGATGTATGGGGACCATCTCAGGTATCATCTCTTGGTGACTCTCGTTATTATTTTACTTTTATTGATTATGCAACTAGAAAAACTTGGGTTTATTTCATTCGACAAAAATCTGATGTTTTTGATACTTTTAAGAAATGGAAACCTTTAGTTGAGAATGAGATAGGAAAATGTTTGAAGTGTCTCAGATCAGATAATGGAGGTGAATATTGCAGCAAGACATTTGATGATTACTGCTCATACCATGGGATTTGTAGAGAGAATACTGTAACACACACTGTCCACCCACTGACCAGGGAATGTCACTTACTCAAACACTTAGCTTAGTTCTGACAACATAATGTAACACCCAGTATTCAACTGAGGTATGTCACATAACTTGTTTTTTTCTTTTTCTCTCTAAATACGTATATACACACACAAGCATACATACATACTAAAATGCATGCAATTAAACATATACATACAATGCTCTAGTGGAAGCTTCACATATAAAAGATAAACAAATAGTTATGTTCTGTAAATATACAATTTTCAAACTAATTTAATAGTGAACACATCCATGCAGCGTATACAGGGTATATCCTTAAACATACAGACAGTTATGCTCACACAAGCAATAAAACCCCTAAAATAACACATAAATGACAATGCAGCATGGAATTCAACACATAATCGATACTTATCTTGGTAAGAATGTCACCAACTGTGTGCATATTGTTCACAAACCTTCCATCCTTAGAATACATTGTTCATCACTCTCAATAGTGAGTCACCCCCGAGCTAGGACTAGACTCCACCCGGTAAAGGGATTCCTAACTCAGCTAAAGTTTCACGGTCAACCGGAAAGACTCCCTCCTAGGTGTTCACTCAACCACAACCTACAGCCTCTCCTTCCCCACATGCCTATCCCACCCAAGGAAGTGTGCCCCGTCTCTGCTCAATAGTCCTTCGACTGCCCCACTTCCCTTCCAGGGCTTCAACAATAGGCCGGACTAGAAGTCTCAGAGCACTGTAGCCATAGTTTATCACCTTCAGGAAATCGATCCTCAACAATTCCCTTACTTAGAGAATTGCTCACGGGACTAACAACCCGCCTCTTCAATCCTGCTCCCAAGCTGACATGTACACCAACAGGAATGGATATCAATCTGGTCTGGGTATGGTGGTAGGATGATACAAGGTAGCTCAAGGACTGACAGAATGTATTGTGGATACTGGTTCTCTGGTCGAAGGAAAAAATGGTAAGATTCTCCTCTTCACAATGGTCGATCCCCCCGAAAGGAACTAAGTCTTGGAAATAAGCATGCATGTCTCCAACTTGACACTTGTCATGTTGGAAGCTACTCTAATACACTTGTCCCCTACTTTAGGACTTAGGATAAATTAATTATACATACTTTATGTTTTTAAGAAATATTAATATAATATTTCTTTTCAGCTTTAAGCTCTCTAGCTTAGCCCCGTTCTTAACTTTAGGCCCTCCCTTTCCCTATTTGGTGGAATCTAGTCTCCCTTCTCTTTTATCGTGGTTGGTCTATGTGCAATGATGTATTTTTATATTAATCATGAGATATATACAAAATAGGTTCTCTATCCTTTAACATCTAGGCGTCCTAGCCTAATTCCAAGACATAAGCATTATGTCTTATAATACTGACTCACCAGCCTATAATGCATATTATATACACAAAGGTTCGTTGACCTTAACATTGCGTGCACTTTAGTTACTACACACGGTATCCACTGACCTCAAGGTTGTACGCTCTTTAGTTACCGCACGATGTATCCTCTGTCTTTAAGGTTGTGCACACCTTAGTTACTACGCACGATATTCAGACATGTGCACATTACATCCCTTTACTATGCAGTATATGTGTGCACTATGCCATGAAAGGTGTATTACAAAAATTATTTCTAAACAACTCACTAGCTTAAATATACTTGGATTATATTTACATTTGGGTTCGGCCGAGGGATATTACAATCCCCTCCCCTTATTTATGCACTTTCCTCAGTGCATCATGTACCCATATACAACAAAATTCTCAAAATTCTTCAAAAATATGCAGGTATTCTGCCCGCATTGCATCATCATGCTCCCAAGTAGCATCTTCAGGTCTGTAGCAGGTCCATTGGACATTTACAATCCCTATGGCTCAATTCCGGAGTTGTTTTATTTTTCGATCTAGGATGTGCACCGAATGCACTTGGAAAGCACCTTCTTGCTCCACCTGAATAACATTCCAATCAATAACATGATTAGCATCAAGTATTTATTTCTTTAGCAATGATACATGGAATACATTATGAACATACATAGATGCAGGCAATGCAATCATATAAGCAACGAGACCAATCCTCTCTAGGATTTCAAATGGTCCACAAAATCTGGTTGCCAACTTGGCACAACTTCCCATCTTCAGGGAATTCCTGTTAGCTTCTGCTTTCAGGAAAACATGATCACCCACTTTGAATTCTCTGTGGATTTTGTTTAAATCATCATAACTTTTTGTTTGTCTTGGGCAGTTTTAAAATTCTGCTTAATTTTTAACATTCGTTCCTCCATCTCCTTGAGTAACTCTGGCCCGACTACTATTCTATCAATTGGATTATCCCATCTTACTGGAGTATTGCACCTTCTGTGATAAAGTGCTTCAAATGGGCTGATTTTCAATGATTCCTGATACCCATTGTTATAAGAGAATTCTACTAAATGTAGGTAGTCTTCCCATTTTGATGGTTTATCCATCACATACATTCTTAACATATCTTTTATCACTCTATTCACCCTCTCTGTCTCTCCATCAGTCTCAAGATGGTAAGTTGTACTAAAGTTCGGATTCGTTCCAAATCCTTTGAACAATCCTTTCCACAAATTTGAGGTGAATTTCGAGTCTCTGTCAGACACAATCGTTTTAGGAATTTTGTGCAATCGTGCCACTTCCTTCATAAAATATCAGCAACATCTACTGCTTTGTGAGTAGTTTTTAGTGGAATAAAATGGGTAGATTTTGTAAGCTTGTCCACCACTACCATAATCGAATCATGTAACTTCCCTATTATAGGCAATCCCATAATAAAATCCATTGTCACCACTTCCCACTTCCATTCAGGAATGGGCAAAGTTTGCAGCAATCCTGCTGGGTGCCTATGCTCTATTTTAACTTTTTGGCATTCCATACACCTAGCGATGTATTCTGCAATTTCTCTCTTCATACTTGGCCAAAAGTATTGGCTCTTGATCGCTTTTACAGTTTTCTAATATCCATGGTGCCCTACATAAGGAGCATTATGCATCTCATGCAAAATTATACTTTTCAAGTCCTGGACATTTGGTACAAAAATTATGTTCTTGTGCAGCAGTATTCCATCTACTCCCAACTTATAAATATCCATCTTATGTGGTGTCTTACCTTGTTGTAGTTTTGCTATCAATTCTTTGTATTGCAGGTCTGTATTTGTAGCCTCCAAAATTTTACTTTTAACATCAGTCTAATACATGCTAATGGTTGTAGCATGAAGCTCATGCACCCTCCTGTTGAGTGCATCCGCCACTTTATTTTCTTTCCCTTTGATATGATTTATATCAAAGTCATATTCTCTTAGAAATTATAACCATCTAATTTGTCTAGCATTTAGATTTGGTTTATCAAATAAATATTTTAAGCCATTGTGGTCTTTTCTTAACTCAAACATTTTTCCCATGAGGTAGTGTCTCCATTTCCTCAGGGCATGCACTATGGATGCCAACTCCAAATCATTAGTGGCATAGTTTCTTTCATGCTCCTTCAACTTCCTTGATTCATAACATATCATAAATCCACTTTGGTTGAGGACTCCACCAAGTCCTTCATTACATGCATCTGTGCATACAATGAAATCTTCATTTGGGTTTGCAATCCTTAGTATTGGAGCACTTATCAATAATTGTTTCAAATGTTGGAAACTCCTTTCATAGTCCAACGTCCACTGAAACTTCATACCTTTTCTTTGCAAGGAAGTGATTGGGTGTTCTATTTTCGAGAATCCTCCAATGAATCTCCTGTAGTAGCCTACAAGGCCCATGAATGATCTGACCTCTATCACATTCTTTGGTCTTGACCATTTTCTAATGGATTCAATCTTCTCAAGGTCCACTACTATCCCATATTTTGAGATGATATGCCCCAAATAATGAATTTGTTTCTGATAAAATGAGCACTTGCTCTATTTGGCATACAACTGATGCTCCCTTAATACTTGCAACACCATCCTCAAATGATGTTCATGCTCTTCTTCTGTATTAGAGTATATAAGAATTTCATCCAAAAAGACAATGACAAACTTGTCTAAATATTCTCGGAAAACACCATTCATTAAGAACATGAAAACAGTTGGTGCATTTGACAACCCAAATGGCACCACTGTGAACTCATAATGACCATACCTTGTCCTAAAGGCAGTCTTGTTGATATCCTCCTCCTTAATTCTTACCTGATGGTATCCCGATTTGAGATCTATCTTTGAAAAGATATTTGCATCCTTCAATTGATCAAAAGGATCATCAATCCTTGGCAGAGGATACTTGTTCTTTACAGTCACTTTATTCAACTGTCTGAAATCAATGCACAATATCAACATTCCATCTTTCGTTTTCACAAACAAGACTGGGGCACCCCAAGGTGATACACTTGGGCATATATACCCCTTCTTCAAAAGTTCTTCAAGCTGCATTTGCAACTCCTTCAATTCTGGTGTACTCATTCTGTAAGGATTCTTTGACACAAGAGCTGCTCCTAGTGTCAGATTTATAGAAAAATCAAGGTCTCTCCTTGGGGGTAGTCCTGGTACTTCCTTGAATACATATTCAAACTCTTTCAGGATTGCATAATTCTCCAAATTTGGCACCTTGTCTTCAGGTGTCTCCTCCATATGAGCTGCAAATATTTGACATCCTCTTCTATAACATTTCTTCAGCTGCAATGCTGAAATTTCTCTAACAGTTACTTCCCTGGGAATTCCCTGCACTTTCCTTTGGTTCCCTTCTTCATCCAAGCAAGTGAATTCTTTATTATGACAATCCAATAAAGCATCATGTGGGTCCAACCAATCCATCCGAATTAAATAGTCATAGGAACCTAAGGGTAAGATATTCAAATCTGCCTTGGTGTTCAGTCCATTCATGTCCATGAGACATGACTTAACCATCTCATTAACCTTTATTTTGGTTCCTGTAGCCAACTGTACCAACCAATATTTTCCATGCCTACTTCTTGGAAATTGAAAACTTTCTACCATCTTAGGATCTATATAACTATGACTAGCTCCTGAATCAATTAAAATAGAAAGGGTTTGGTTGTTAATCATACCTTCCACTTCAATCATCTGTGACTGATATTTTTCTTGCTTTTTATCTAGCGCTGCATAGATCCTTGGCACATTCCTTCCCATGTCCTCCACTGTTTCATCTTGCTGGACATTATAAACAGTCCTTCCTTTTTCACCTCTGTGAGGACAATCTCTGAATCTATGATCTCCTTTACAACCCCAACATTGAATAGGTGGTTGCCTTGGCCTTTGGCCTTCTGCCTCTATCAATTTGGGCTCTTTAGAAGTTGGTGGTCCCTGTGGACTATTTCTGAAGAATGATGGTTTAAATCCTTTCTTCCTCTCATCCACCTTGAACTTATTTTTGTCTTCCCAAGATTTTTGGAAAGTTGGCCTTGCTTTCTGTTGATCATATAGAAATTTATCTCACCTTACGGTCTCTTCCAATGTCTTGGGATCATCATATTGTATTTTGTCACTGATGAACGCTGGTAATCCACTCAAATACCTTTGAATTTTAACTGTCTCATCCTTAATGAAGGAGACATACTTCAATAGTTCTAGGAATCTTCTTTCATGTTCATCTATGGTCATACTTCCAAGTTTGAGTTCAAAGAACTCTTTCATTTTCTTGTCATAATACCTCTTAGTCAAGTATTTCTTCTCAAAATACTTTTTAAATTCCATCCAAGTAACACTCTTCTCTTTAATGTGTTGTACTTGCACAAGTTGATCCCACAACATGGATGCCTTTCCTTTGAGTTGATAGATGGCAATTCTACCCTCTACATGGGAAGAATAATTGTGTAATTGAAAATACTTCCTCATGCCCAAAAACCATGTTTTTGCATCTTCATCCTTCTTGTGCTCACCATCAAATGTAGGAGGTTTGATTTTGTTCATTTCTCCTCATAGCTCATCCACCCCAGACCTCTTATGTTGTCTAATAGGGGATGAACTTGTGTTTCTACCTACTTTTTTCTTTGAATGATTTTGGGAGTGATGGTGGTGTCTGCTAACATTTCCTAATCTCTTTTTCTCATCCGAAGGTTTGTGACTTCCAGATTTGTTTCAGTCACTTTCTTTTTCCAATTTATTTTCTATTATGTTCAGACTTTGCAATATCTTCATGTTGAAGTCATCCTACTTCTCTTTGGCTCTCATAAGCCTTTCATTATCAACTTTATGGCTTTGGACATCCTTTTGCAAATTTTTAATAGTCTCTACCATATTTAGGTTTTCATCCCTTTCCTCTCCATGTCCATTGGAGTTTGTTCCTTCAATGTCCAAATGGACATTCATCCTTATACTCTCATATTGTTGACTATAGTTTCCTCATGTCTCTTCCATTCCTATGGACTTGGTACTTTATCTAATCTGATCTAGTTGTTGTTAGTTCTGCAAAATGTGCAGCCATTAAAAATTATTAGTTTAACTAAATCAACAATCCACGAGAAATATGAACTATTTCAGCTCAATAATTATATAAGAATTATCTTTTCTGATTTCTTGGTGTTTCCATCATGACAATTCTCAGACATGACCCAAGTTTTGAGAACTTAGCAAGCACTATATCATCGCATAGAGATACATCGGGCGCAAGGTGGTTTGCCGAAACCACTTTTGCATAAGTTCTGATGTCATGTACTTTAATATGTCAAATCCACCATTCGTGGGATGGGTGATGGTTAGTCAGATCATTCTATCTCATTCGCTCATACATCATAGCCATTTGAGTTAGGTGAGCATCGCCATGTAATGAACTCAAAAAGTTTAATCATTTGAATTGGATTAACCGAGTATGGAAACCCATTGCACTTGTGCGCAAGTCAGTCAAGGATTCATGATTGAGGTTCTATAATTACCAACTCTTGGGTATGGAAGCATCATCTTATCCATCAGCGAGCAGTCTCCAAACTGGTTCAAACTTCTCATCTCTGCAAACGTATTTTGGTGTCCACAAAACTGAGGTATATGGACGTAGTTAAATCCAATGAGACTAGTTATTCAGGCAACATGCTAAATTTTCCTATGAGTACAAAGGAAAAGGTAGTCGCACAGATACTGGCGACTAAATTTCACACAGTACCTATTACTAATTCAAGATTGGAAATTAGGCTGAATCTAATCATGAGGGACCTGGTTATCAATAGACCAGCTGCTAAGAAGAAATGAAGCAAGCGACAGAAGAATGAACCCGTCGTTGAAGCAGCTGAGAGTGTTGGAGAGAATCAATTGGTCTAATTAGATTCTTTAAGGGAGGAGCTAACTAAGCTGAAATGAGCCCTCAATACAATTGAGTATATTTCAACAATTTTTGGATGGATGATAGCAAAGGTAAGGAAGCTCCGGAGATGATAGACCTATTCTTGTACGGTCTCTTTGAATAGGGCCACTGCTATTTTGAATCATCCCCTTTTGTAATTTTGGATTTTGAATGAATATATAAGCGTAGAAGCAGATTTTGTACTACTTAAGACAAGACTCCACTGATGATGTTACAAATATTGTTTCCTTTAATATTATGTGTCTTCTTGTAACTTATATTTCACTTTCAACTGTTTGAATAAAACCCAAAATTCATCTCATTCGCTTGACTCATTTTAAACAATACTTCAATGCAGTTGTGTATTCCTCTTTCTTTGAATACTATGTAAATTTTTCTAATTAAACTCAGGCTCATCGTCTTAATTAGCTTTTCAGACAATTTTGCACACATAAAAATTCAATCTGTGTACCTTTATTTATTGAGCAAATGCCTTTATAAGGTAAATCATGTTTCCGCGCACCTGTATCTCCTATACATTTCCTCTTCGTTGCACCAATAACTTGCACGCACTACTTCTATGTTGCACACCAATATCCTCTGTACATTATTTTTGTATCACACTTGGATATTCCACATGCATTTTTCTCTATGCATTGCAATGTGCTAAAGTTCAATATGCCTTATCGTGTACAATAATCTATATGCCCCATAGAATACTCTGTCGCTACCATGCACAACTACCTGCGTGCACCCTTTCCTGCATTGTAGTGATACAACACATACTCCTACTGTGTGCACACCAACCAAACTTCAATGTGCCTCCCAATACTACGCACACCACATCCACCCTTACTATTTGTATGCACTTCGCGCAATGCAAAATTTAGCACACGCATCTCTACATATTATTCTTTCGCGCAGTGGTTCAATTTTCCATAAACACAATATATTGTATACCATACTGTAATCAATACCATACTGTAATCTCGTCTCCATTCAACTGGTTTGGCCCATTTAGGCTCAGTGTCAAAAATTGACACTCTAATACCATACTATAACACACCTCATACACCCACTGACCGGGGAATGTCACTTACTCAGACACTTAGCTTAGTTCTGACAACATAATGTAACACCCAATATTCAACTGAGGTATGTTGCATAACTTATTTTTTTCTTTTTCTCTCTAAATACGTATATACGCACATAGGCATACATACATACTGAAATTCATGCAATTAAACATATACATACAATGCTTTAGTGGAAGCTTCACATATAAAAGATCAACAAATAGTTGTGTTCTGTAAATATACGATTTTCAAACTGATTTAACAGTGAACATAGACATGCAACATATACAGGGTATATCCTCAAACATATAGACAATTATTCTCACACAAGAAATAAAACCCATAAAATAACACATAAATGACAATGCAACATGGAATTCAACACATAACCGGTACTTATCTTGGTAAGAATGCCACCAACTGCGTGCATGCCTTCCATGAACCTCCCAGCCTTAGACTACACTGTTTGTCACTCTCAACAGTGAGTCACCCCCGAGCTGGGACTAGACTCCACCCGGGAAAGGGATTCCTAACTCGGCTAAAGGTTCATGGTCAACTGGAAAGAATCCCTCTCAGGTGTTCACTCAACCACAGCCTACAGCCTCTCCTTCCCCACATGCCTATCCCACCCAAGGAAGTATGCCCCTTCTCTACTCAATAGTCCTTTAGCTACCCCACTTCCCTTCCAGGGCTTTAGCAACAGGCTAGACTAGAAGTCTTAGAGCATTGTAGCTATAGTTTATCATCTTTAGGAAATAGATCCTCAGCAATTCCCTCACTCAGAGAATTTCTCACAGACCTGACAACCCGCCTCTTCAATCCTACTCCCAAGATGACATGTACACCAACAGGAATGGATATCAATTTGGTCTGGGTATGGTGGTAGGATGATATGAGGTAGCTAAAGGAATAATGGAATGTATCGTGGATACTGGTTCTCTGGTCGAAAGAAAATATGGTAAGATTCTCCTCTTCACAATGGTCAATCCTCCCCAAAGGAACTAAGTCTCAACAATAAGTATGCATGTCTCCATATTGACACTTGTCATGTTGGAAGCTACTCTGATACACTTGTCCCCTACTTTAGGACTTAGGATAAATTAATTATCCGTACTTTATGTTTTTAAGAAATATTAATATAATATTTATTTTCATCTTTAAGCTCTCTAGCTTAGCCCTGTTCCCTATTTGGTGGAATCTAGTCCCCCTTCTCTTTTATCATGGTCGGTCTGCATGCAACAATGTATTTTTATATTAATCATGAGATATATACAAAATAGGCACTCTAGCCTTTAACATCTAGGTGCACTGGCCTAATTCCAGAACATAAGCATTCCATCTTATAATACTATCTCACCAGCCTATAATGCATATTATATACACAAAGGTTCACTGACCTTAATATTGTGCACACTTTAGTTACTGCACGTGGTATCTGCTGACCTCAAGGTTGCACGCTCTTTAGTTATTTCACGTTGTATCCTCTGTCTTTAAGGTTGCACGCACCTTAGTTACTGTGCATGGTATTCAAAAATGTGCACATTACATCCCTTTACATGGTATTAATGTGCACCTGACAACCCGCCTCTTCAATCCTACTCCCAAGATTTGTTCTAAACAGCTCACTAGATTAAATATACTTGGATTATATTTACATTTAGGTTCGACCAAGGGATATTACAAGACAATTCCAAGAACACCACAAGAAAATGGTGTGTCAAAAAGGATGAACAAGAAAATCATGGAGCGTGCAAGGAGTATGAGATTGCATGCCAATTTTCCCTTACAGTTCTAGGCATATGTTGTAGATAGTGTTGTTTACTTAATAAACAGAGGACCTTCAAGCTCTTTGGATGGTAGAATTCCAAAGGATGAATGGATAGAGAAAAAGGTAAACTATTATTTTTTGAAAACTTTCAGTTGTGAAGCATCTGTCCATATTGATAAAGAAAATAGAACAAATCTTGAGTCTAAATCCAAGAAGTGTACCTTTATTGGATACGGTGTTAATGATTTTGGTTATCGATTGTGGGATTATGAAAATAACAAAATCATTAGGAGTAGAGATATCATATTCAATGAGAAAGTCATGTACAAAGATTAGTTGCAGGGAAAGAAATAGGAATAAGAAAAACAAGAATACACAGTGCTTGATGAGATCACTGAAAAAGAAATTCCAAAGGAACCTGAAAATCAAAATGTACAACAACAGGAGCAGCAGGTACCTCAAACACCTGCAAGTGTTGTTAGAATATCTACCAAGTTAAGTATACCCCCTGAACGATACTCTCCTTCATTGTATTATTTATTGTTAACTGATTCTAGTGAACCAGAATGTTATGAAGAGGCAATACAGGTACACACCAAAAAGAAGTGGGAGCAAGGCATGAAGGAGGAAATGGATTCCTTGGAAAATAACCAGACTTGAGACTTGGTTTAGTTGCCTAGGGGAAAAAATATCATTGTAGAATAAATGGGTTTACAGGTTGAAGGAAGAAGATGGAGGAGAAAAGCAGTACAAGGCTAGACTTGTTGTAAATGGGTTTGCACAAAATAAAGGTATAGATTTTGATGAAATATTTTCTCATGTTGTTAAAATGACTTCAATTAGGACTATTTTAAGTCTTGTGGCAGTAGAATATTTGCACCTTGAACAATTAGATCTAAAAAACACTTTTCTCCATGGGGATTTGGAGGAAGAGATTTATATGCAGCAGCCACAGGGGTATGAGGTCAAAGGGAAGGAGAATTTGGTATGCAGGTTGAAGAAGATCTTGTATGGCCTAAAGCAAGCTCCAAGGTAGTGGTATTTGAATTTTGACAAGTTTATGATAGAACAGGGTTATAGTAAATGTCATCCTGATCACTGTGTTTATTTTAAAAGGCTAGAAAATGGAATCTATATTATCTTGCTATTGTATGTAGATGACATGCTTGTTGCAGGGTCTAATATGAAAGATATAAATATTCTCGAGAAGAAATTATCCAATTCATTTGTGATGAAGGATTTGGGTGTTGCAAAGAAAATCCTTGGCATGAGAATAACAAGAGACAGAAAAAATTGCAAATTGACATTATCTCATGGTGATTACACATAGAAGGTGTTGGAGAGGTTTAGAATGCAGAATGAAAAACTAGTTAGTACACCTTTGGCCAACCATTTCAAATTAACTAAGGAAATGTTTCCCAAGACACAAAAGGATATAGAATACATGTCTAGGGTCCCTTATTCATTAGCAGTTGGCATCTTGATGTATGCAATGGTTTGCACAAGACCAGATATTGCACATGAAGTGGGAGTTGTGAGCAGGTATATGAACAATCCAGGTAAAGAACATTGGGAGGCAGTAAAGTGGATTCTCAGGTATTTGAGAGGTACTGCTACTCATGAATTATGTTTTGGAGGTTCAGACACTTTTCTACAGGGATATGTTGATTCAGATATGGCAGGTGATAAAGACAGCAGGAGGAGCACCACAGGGTATGTTTTTACTATAGGTGGAACAACAGTAAGTTGGATTTTGAAACTACAAAAGGTTGCTTCACTTTCAACAACAGAGGTAGAGTATGTTGTTGCTATAGAGGCTAGTAAAGAGATGATTTGGTTACAAAGGTTTATGGATGAATTGGGAAAGAAGCAAGAGAATAGCAAGTTGTACTATGATAGTGAGAGTGAAATTCATCTTGCAAAGAGCTCAGCCTTCCATTCGAATACTAAGAATATACAGTTGAGGTACCACTTCATATGATCCACTTTGGAAGATGGACATTTGAAGTTGGAAAAGATACACACTAGCCAGAATCCTGTAGACATGTTAACAAAGGGAGTAGCCAGAGAGAAACTGAGTTCCTACTCAGTTTCAGTTGGTCTTCAAGAATGAAGATGAAGATGAGAACTTTTCCAGGTCCAATAAGGTTTAGATTCCAGCATATACAACAGCGGTGGAGTTGTTGAGATCAGTCTCCAAGTGGGGGATTGTTGATTGTGGAGCCTGATTATCTTCATGATTCAGAGGTCCTTGCTTTCAGCTGTGTTTATACCCCATGAAGACTTTATACCTTAGAAGTATGTACACTCTTCCACGCGGGGGAGTGCAAAAGGGGGGTACCCCCTCTGCGGGGTCTGGGGGGGCTATCCACCCAGCTGGGGGGTTCAGGGGTAAGTGGGTCCCTTGAGGGGGTTTGGGGCCGAAGGCCTCGAAGGAAATTTTTCCTTGTAAATGTATATTGTAATTTCATTGTAAATCTAGACCATTCATTATAAGGTCACAGATCTAACGGTAGAAATTATGTTAGGGTTTTTTCCCCTAGAAGGAAACCCTCTATTATGAGGGAAATGTATTGTGGCTATGTATTATGGTGAGTATTGTATTCTGAGAGAGGAGACTGTGAGAGAAAGAAGAGGAAGTTACAGTGGGTTTTGTTGTAGGTTGTATCCCTTCATTTGTTGGATAATAATAAAGGAAGGACCTGGCAATTTCTCTGGTGGACGTAGCCCACACTGGGTGAACCATGTAAATATGTGTCTCTATTGTATTGTGTATCTTTTTTGTTTTTTATCCACATTTGTTTTATTTTATTGCTCCATGGTCATTTTTTTCTAACATGGTAATCATATTTTAAGATTAATTACAAGCTGGGGGAAACATGGTGTTACAATTCCCTCCCCCTTAAAGGAACACCATCCTCGGTGTTCTTTCTCAAAAACACCTGTCATGTCTTTTTCATTCAGCTATTTCAGAAATCTTGATCCTTCTTCCTCGTTCGGGTCCTTTTTCAGACCCTTAATCTTGGTCACCTTCTTTCAATAATTCTTGGACAACAAGCACGTTAATCATAGTCTTATGCGAAAACATTGCATAAAAATTTCTAGTAAAATTTCATAATCTTAGGACAATAATTATCTGCGCAGTTTGTGGATTTGTATCCACATGGTTGTTTTGTTATCCAGACTCATTGTTTTTCCTTGAAATAACCATTGGGTGCATGATCCCAATCAGTATTTTACAAGAACTATCATGGTTTCATCTTCCCTGCGGTCACTCACCCTCTAGGCCTAGGCTCAGGCATCCCCTTCTCTGCTATACAGCCCCACGGGTGATCCATCTTGCCTTTCCAAGGTTTTATCGCATAAGAAGAACTACCCATCATGTGCATGGTCCCAATCAATAGTTTAAAAGAACTATTAAGGTCTCCTCTTCCTTGCGGTCACTCACCCTCCAGACCTAGGCTCAGGCATCCCCTTCTCTGCTATACATTCCCTTGGGTGATCCATCTTGCCTTGCCAAGGTTTTCTAACACAGGAAGAATTCCAAAGACTCTATCGAGTCTTACAGTCAAGGCATCCCTCAGGCTTTCTCTATCGAGGCATCCCTCCAGCTTGTGCTACCTCAACACAATATATTTTAGGCGATCATGGCTTACCACGGGGTTCTCATGGCTTACCAGTATCTACTTTTTATTCTTTTACATCTTGACATCCTTCCAGCTCAGCTAAAGTTAGGGATGAAGGTTAATCTTTTTATTTCAACTCAATCATAGATATGGATGAAGGTTACTCTCCTTCTTCCGAGTTAGTCTTTATTTCATGCAATCGAATTATACTCTTTCTCACATGTGTCACAAACATATAAAAATTCATGAGACATCATCATAAATTTTAAATTCAAAATTTTCTTGTAAATCTGTGACCCACAGATATCTAAATTCCACATTTTGTTTCCATATTTGTTTCGCACAAGAAAAAGATTCATAATTATGGGAATTTCCTTCCCATAGCGGTTTGTCTCAACAGGCAATTGGTCTTCCTTATGGCTTTCAATGCTGCCATATTCAAGACTCCTTTTCTTCCTGCACTTTCAACTTCAATTAGCCAAACAAATTGTTAGTTTCCATGCACATACATTTTGTTGCACCTTTATAATGTCATCACAAACAATTTCAGAATTGTGCATACTAATAATCAAATTCACGTTCTCAGAAAGGAAATACCATTCCTTACAGTTTGGCTCAGTAGGAAATTGGTCCTCCTTATGGGCTTACGATACTGCCATATCCAAGACCCATTTCCTCCTACAATTTCAACATTCCTCAACCAAACAAATTGTTACTTTTCATGCACATTACCTTTTCAAAATCAAGCATACTAACAATCCAATTCATTTTCATCTATTCAATGATACAAATCAAAAGGATACAACATCCCTTACCTATGCATCATTTCATCTTACAAAGTTTTTTAGAATGTAATTCAAATATCAATTGACCTTAATGAATGTGCCAACATTCATGGCCACATTCATATCCAATGCACCTTTGCATTGATTTTAAGTTTCCCACACTTTATGACAAATACTTTGTCATGGTGCGTTGGATCTTAGCCAAGATTTTCACCATATGGTTTATTCATTCTCATTCATTGTTACAGCAGAACTATGCTTTCGACTACAGGATGATCATGATTCACAAATTAGTACACATGAAACTAAAAAGTTTCACATGAATGCCTTTAAGCATTCTTCCTCCATTAATAACCAGGGTGCCAACACTCATGGCCACCCATATTAGTTTTCCTTCAGTGCTTACATAATGTAAGAAAAACATTAGAAGGTCATCCTTTCTTACTGAAAAATCCATTGCCTTCCATCTTATGCAACATGTGTTCCCTCAATGCTTTCCATGTAACGTGTCATCTATGAACACTTTTGTTTCCAATTGTTCCTTGATTGGTCCATGTATTCATGACATATCAGTTTATGAATTCTTCTGAGGATTACAATAAATCTTTACTACCATAGGTTCACACCTCCATCATTTAGGTTATCCTTCCTGAATCATACCCTACTTGGGTATCCAAGGCATACAACTTCCTTTCAACGTTCCATACATAACATTAAGACCATAAAACATTTTAGAAGGGATTCTTACCCAATCCCTTCATACCTTGTTCCACATAGGCATGAACATTTTTATATCGGATTTGGCTGCCCCTCTGATATTATCCCATCAGTGGTTCTCCATGGGGACTTTTAAAGTTCCTTCAACAATCTTTCAACAAGAACCTTCTCATAGTCATCCTCTGATTGAGTTTGTTCATTATCGACAACTGTCTTTCTCAACAGTTCCAATCTATTTCTTTCTACACATGACATACATCATAAACACATTAGTTGTCATGTATATTAAAAATGAAAGTACCATAGAATTTAAATTAATAAAACATTTTCAAACATGTCCTATCATATTTGTATGCACTTCATCACATTATCCTTGATGTTTTTATGAGTGCAATACCGATAGTTCTCAACGTCTTCTGCAGTAATACAATCTTCATCACTCTGGTGTAAAAACATTTACTTTCATTAGTAAATCATCTTTCTTATTCCAAAGAAAACATAACACATAGCAAGAAAGGAGTTAGGGTTCTCCCCTTATTCAAATTATTTCTACATCGCCTAGGACTTTTCAGCCCAACTAAGTTATTTCTAAGACCTCACTATCTTTTCTCTGCTTTTGCAATTTACTCACTGTTGGGATCTTCCTGCTTTTTTCCTTGAGTAGCCTTGGTTAGTCCTCACCCTAACCTTTTTGGACTACAGCAACATGCTTTAATAGAAAACCTTTTTTTGTTTGTTCATAATGGATCATGAACCCGTGCATCCTACACATTACCATTCGATTATCAGAATGGTGAATATTCATTTATTAGTCTTCTATTCCTTACATGATGATTCTCAAAATCTAATCTAGGATTCTGGTATATATATATATATAAGTTTGTAGCTCACTGCTCAGTTTCTCAACAGTTACTAAGGTTGTGACCTTGTCCTCCTGACAAAGTTTTCACACAATTCTTCCACAGGAAACTCCCTCAGCATGCAACTTCCTTATTGCATGTCCATCACTATCTGTGATGGACTCAACCTTGACTTATCTTTTTTCTATTTACCAAATATTCCCTAAGGAATATAAGCATGCATATTTGTCATGTACCCAAATTATGTATCCATACATATTCTGGTTTTGTTAACTTACATCCATGATGTACTTAACCATATTCATAATCCTAAACCTGCCTGTAGCGGTCATAGGTATGTTTCACAACCCACCTACATCTCTACTTTTAAGATTAGTCAACTCAGGATTTTTCATAATCCTTCTCATGTGATTCTTAAAGGCATAATCATTTGCCTCTTATTATGACAACAGAGCATCTTTTCTCATTTATCCTTTTTATCTAATTATATTAGTATTTTCTTGAGGAAAGGGAATACATTCCCCCTCAAGATATTATTTGGAACAGAAATTTCATGACTCTCCAAAATGGAGTCAGCCATGCATCCATAGTATTCATTTATTTTGGACAAGAGCAATTTTTTCTTTATATTTCACTCATCGGGGAACCATATTGTATCTATAGCTATACTCTTCCATCATACATGTGCATCACTTTCACATTCAATATCATTCATACCTAACTGGTATTAATATCAGGCTTCATATTAGGAAGCTCCACAATGCATTAAACCTATACACTCAAGCATAATTAAACATGGATAAGTATTCATCGTGCTAGCTTATTGCTTGCACTTTTTCCATGTCATTCACACACATGGACATATCAGGTTTCTATATCCTTTTTCCCAAGGATCTTCCAATCATCCTTATGATCATGTATACACATTCGTTTATAAGTAGGTGCATCTCTTGCAACTTTTTACCTCATGCTTTCGCTTGATAGTTTAATTTCATCATTAGTGTCCTTTAGTTTGAGATTTCAGTCACTTACAGGACTAATCTCACAATCATATCTCATATTGATGTTTCCTTCTCTCATGGAAATACCCAACCAGGGTCACTTTCCTCTTTATGCGACAATGTATAACAAGAAAACCTTCTTTCCTTAGCGTCCATAAGGTTTTAACCATCTCACTTTTCTCTGATCATGAGGAGTTATATACTCTGATTTTAATATAGAGAAGTTATAACTATCTGGGATCCTACCTGATCCTATCAGATTCCTTTAATCCCACAAAGTTATTAACCATTATATAATATACCATCATCAGTGTCAGAAGTTCCAACTGCCCATGATTAGAAGCACTGTTATGAACACCAGGTCATCCATCCTTCAAGCTTCATCTACTCTTGACAAAACCCTGCCACCTTCAACTATCCACATTCAAGTCTAATTATAAATGTTAATTAGCATATCCCTACTTCATTAAGAGTAGTTATCACTTTGATAAGGGATAAAGAAATTCTTCTGCTGAGATTCAACAAGAATTCCCAAAATCACAAGTTCAATCTATAGTCCTTCTCCTTAAGGAGTAAATGTAGATAACAATATCTCTTTACGCAACTCGTACATGATCACAAGCAGGCCAAGTGTTGTAAACATGTTCTGATACCAATTTGTAACACACCCATTATGGGGCATAAAAAATTTATCTTTTCTTAAAGGACAGATTCTTCGTTCATGGTTTCTAATTTGGAAAGTCGGAGAACCAGTCCAACCTCCTGATCAAGGATCTCCAATTTTGAAGAAAAACAACTCTCTGAGACCCTAATGGTCTCTCTCTATAATTAAATGTAGACCCCTTCAACTTTCGAGTGCAGGTCTAATGGTACCTGCGACCTTCCCCTGCATGCCTACGAAATATCAGAGTTTGGGCGCTAGCTCCTTTTATGATAAGCCCCTTCCTTGATATGACCTTGGGCGATGGCCTTGCGTAACCACGTGATTGCAGGCGTGGCCAAGGGTGGTTTGAAATCAAACTATTTTTCATCCTGCAACTCACCTTGAGCCTCCACATTTCCTTTCTCCAAAACCATGTTCTGGATTGCGGCCCGCTCTTAAATTTTTAAAGTTTGTGCACCTTCGGTCCCCACAATGCGACGGGACCATCAATCTCATGAACTTAACGGTGCTTCTGAATTGACGGCTCAAATATATCCTTTCCAAATCTACAGATCAGATTTAAGCTTTCAAAATCAACGACTATGATTTATTTCATGATTCAGGTTTTGAGAGTTTCAACTCTTAACTTTCACTTCCTATGTCAGTAGCTATCTTCCGGAGTGGAAGATCTACTGACACCTATCCTCAAAAAATGGACAGTTCTGATGAGCTTCATCTCTTCGGCCTTCATGAGTTCTTGCTCCTTAATTCACCCCTTTCTCTCAGAGTTTTCCGTAACTAGAGTTGTATATCGGACGCCACGTGTCTACTCTGATCAACGGTCTATACCCACTCTCCACAAACACAAATATCTGGCATGAATCCTTCCATAGTGTCGGATCTTCTAACACCTGTCCTCTCCAAATCAATTGCCCTGGTCCTCTTTGGGACTTTTACACTTTTCAAACAAGACCAAGCCAATGGTCCTTAGACCTCCTCCTCGATCAACAATTGAGATCTCCTTTGAGACTTCAATGCTTTCACCCACTACCTTCCTTCAGAAGTTCGCGATATGTCACCATGCGTCTCTCTAGATATGATGATCCATATTCACTCCAGACTTCAGGTTTTGGGAGTTTCAACTCTCAAATGAAACCTTCGAAGTGATTCTTCTTGGATCCTTAGATCTGTTGACACGTACCTCCCCTGATGACCAATGGTCAGGATTTACTTCAGTGATTTAAAAATCTCCTTGAACACAAGCTCTCGCTCAAGGGTTTTGGATCTTGTGCCACCTATCCCTCTTGGCGATGAATGACCCCACTTCACTTCAGGACTTTGGGACTTTGGCCAGTCAACCCTCTTGTGCACACAAAGGTTAAAACTCATGCACTTTACCTTATATCAGACAACTATCATCCCCTTGTGCTCAGATCTGATGGTTAGGATTTGTTCCCTTCTCAGCGCTTCTCCTATGCTTCCCTGGACGTTGATCTAATGGTCCAGGCTTCTCCCAACTTGGAAGAGTTTTTTAGATGTTCAAGGCCTCAACCTTCATTCTTCCTATGAGCTTGACTATCTTGGGTCTCAGCTTTTCTCTTGAAAACGTTATCTCTTCTGAGATTTTAGACTCTCTTAGACCGACAATAGTGAAGGACTTTGTCACTCCACATATCTCCTAAGGGGCTCACAACCATCCCTCTCACAATTATTTAATGACCGAGGGTCATGATCCGACCAATACCAAGGTGTCCGTCAATCGATGGTTCACATTAATTGTGGGGCCCCAACGTGCATTCTCTTTATCAAAGAGTTCAATATCCAAAATTTGGAAAGTGATAGCTCGACTCTAGTCTGATCCTAGTCATTGATCTTCCATCCCCAATGAGATCAACAATGTGGGTTGATTATGGGCCGTGAACTAGAAGGTACACTAAATTCACCTTCGCACTCTGCAATGATTCCCAGCTATCGATTAAATCAAGTGACTGCTATTTGATTCAGTAACTCCAGTGAGTATTTGAGTCAATCTGATGATTGGGGTGGCCTCTCCTCCTATTAAATGGCTTGCATCCATATCCGTTGTCAGATTCTTAAGTCATGGGTAGTTCTGGTAACTTGATTATCATCTACCTCTTAGATCTGACGGTTGGGATGGTTCATGGGCATCCTCAGATCTAAGGTTTAGAGTTAACTTTGGGACTTCAGGACTTCAGGGATTCTACCTCCCTTATGACGAACTCGCTCAGTTCGCCAAACTCGCGAAGTCCGGATGACTCCAAGGGTTAACTCCCACACTCTCTCCCATATCCAACGGTCACAACAGACAGTGGC
Organism: Picea engelmannii; assembly: GCA_009831015.1. Classification (NCBI taxonomy): domain Eukaryota; kingdom Viridiplantae; phylum Streptophyta; class Pinopsida; order Pinales; family Pinaceae; genus Picea; species Picea engelmannii. The sequence continues at coordinate 1,394,873 of ML777185.1, forward strand.
TTCTTCCAAACAGATTTCATTTGTTCATCTTCCAAACAAGGGAACCTTCCCTTTCAATACTTCAGCCTCACTACCCTTCCTGATCTTTGTTAGCTCTAAAGGTATTAAGAGCTTTGCTCTCTTGAACTTGAACTTAATGCTTGGAATAATCCCTCCACTGACCCTTACGCTCATTCGTCAACTCTATAACTTAAGTGGTTCTCGGTCTCTACCTGCCTCACAGAGAGCCTGTGCATATGTGCACTATCTCTCCTAAGATTTAATAGACTCCCTCTTCCAAGGGACTCATAATGACTAGGAGTGTCGACATGCGTACGTGAAACTGTGCCCAAGGTCGATGAAATCACAGTTTTTGGATCTAGCTTAAGTCACCACAGGGCACAAGAAATTATGAATACAAAACATGTCCAATCCATACTTGCTTAAATAAACAATTTAAATAGGAATAGAGAGATACAATATAACCATTAAGAAAACATACACATTCCTAAGTCCTTCACAATATACCCCATTTCATTACATAATTACAGCTTAATTTCACAGAGTATGAGAATACTTATCTATTACAAGTTTCATCCAACCAACTGATTGTGGGTGTGCACCTTTCCACCCAACCATATTCTTAGAGGCATTCATTATTATCACTCTGGCCACCCTCGTGCCAATCCATGATATCACTATGGAATTTACACCATCTCTCAGAGAAACTCTCTCTATCACAATGACCCTACAAGGTTTATCAGATGCTTCCTTAGCATCAAGCTCGCGTTCAAGTTCTTCAGGTCGTGTTCTCAGCCCTTCCTTTGGGTTCACATATCTCTCTTACGATCTTTTGTTCTCCTCCCATGTTTCTATATGTATCTTACCTTCCCTCCTATAGAAGGTTTTATGACCTATCCCATTCCTTCTGTCAGAAGGAAGCTTGGGTCTGCAGGTCTCTGTGGTAATTCAAGTTGACATCCTACAGTTATACCATGTTTCCATTCATGGGGGGGGTTGATGATTCAACCACCTGTCCTTTCTTCATTAACTAATTTCTTTCCTCTAGAGATATCATGGCTCGTACTTCAAGGATTCATCCTCAACAGTCAGTTATGGGCAGTTTAACAATAATACATTTACATTATCTGCATGCCTTAGCATGGTAATCCTATTTTAAGATTAATTACAAGTTGGGGGAAACAGGGTGTTACAGTGTCTCTTTTTTGTTAATGAGCGTCCATAACCCTGATAGAGTCACCCTAGTTTCACAATCCTTGCTCCACCTCCAGCCAGTGTCCATAGACCAGGAGAAGATACTTGCATGTCCCACATGATCTCAAATTCCTTTCCCTAAGCCTTTTCTCTTAAGCATACTTTTCCTCTTGATTTTATCTCAGAGGGAGGTGGGTGGGGGGATCTTATTTTTCCTTTAAAGGCATGCGGTATGAGACATATTATTGTGAGACTTTCTAACATGATTATAGATGAGATATATTCCTATACAACATTCCTTAAGGATTGAATATGCCTCTTGGTGCTAGCATCAACTATTGTTTTCATGTGAAATTAAAAATACACTTGTACATCTAACAAGTTTCATATTCTTGACCATGATAAAAGATATGAATTCTCATCAATTATTTCATTCATGTTCTTCTATAGGTTCTAACCTTGATTATTGTATAGTGATAACTTTTAGGAGTACATAAAACTTGTTTTGTCTTTCTATCAGATGTAGATTTTCATACCCCTAAGTTTCTATATATAACACTTGTAGCGAGGGTCAATGCCAACAACAAAATACTTTTTAAGAGAGAAACAAAAATGGGGTGATTAATGGCCTTGATAGAGAGAAACCTAACCAAAATAAAAATCATGAAAGAAAATAGAAAGGGAAAGAAAACAAACAAATCAAGGCAAAAAATCATTCTAAAAGATATAAAACGAAGGGAGGCTTGACTCCTCTTATTTATGTACAAGGTAGCTACCCAAAGACAAGTAGTTGAAGTATATTTTTAGAAAATTTCCATTAATAGGAAGGCATTCTACATCTCCTTCAAGGTTTTGCAATCTATACATGCCTAGGCCAATCTTTTCTTTGACCATGAAAGGACCTAACCACATATATTGAAATTTGGAATGTTTCCTTTATCTTCATGTGGTTTATCCCATTTTAGAATCAAGTCACCAATATAAAATTCCTTTTCACCAAAAAATATTTTATCAAACCATCATTTTATAGTCTATTGGTAGGAATCAAAATTTGTCTTAGCCTTAGATCTATCGTCCTCCAGTTTAATTAAAGTGTTTATTCTTCTCTAAATTACTGGGTGGCTTCGCTCGTGTGAATGTTGGATGAGTTGAAGGGAAGGCAAGAAAATATTTGGGGGAAGAATGATTTATTTCTCATAAACAAGGAAATATGGAGATGTTCCTATGGAGGATTTTGGGGTGACCTTTTCTGCCCACAGAGTGTTTGGTAGAGCATTGTGCCAATTTATTTGTTGGTCAAATGTAGTTCACTTTAATATGCGGATTAAATTTTTATTAGTAGACTCAACTAAGACATTTCCCTGGGGGTAATAATTAGCTGCATATTTCAAAATGATTCCCTTGTCTAAATAGAACTCAATCAATTTCAAAGAGGAAAAATATGTAGCATTTTCAAAAACAAAAGTGGTTGGTATGATGATGTGTTGTTCCAAGAAATTGATTAATGCTTTTTCATTTACCTTTATTAGTGCAATTACTTTTGTCCATTGAGTGAAGCAGTCGGTAGAGGTTAGTATGTACTTGTGTTTTCTTTATGAATGAGGGTTATTTTCTCCAATAATCTCCAATTGCCATTGTTCGAATGGTTCTTCAATAGCTATAGGTTGAAGAGGAACCAAAGACCTCTTATCTCGTCTAATAGACTTCTAGCAGGATTCACAACTCCTAGCATAAGCATGTGCATATTTGAATAACATTGGCCAGTAGCATCCTACTCTCATAATTTTATGGGTTGTAGTCTCTCCAGTAAACTATCCTCTAGTTGTTCCATCACAAAGTTCTTTGAGGACTTTATCAACATCGTGTTTATCCAAACATCTAAGGAGAACATCATCATAGTTTATTCTGAAAATCATGCCACCCATGAGTTGATAGAGTGTATATTTTAATCTCAGAGCTATTTTCTATCTAGAATTAATATGTTCCAGGGTGGTTCCATGTTTCGGGTATTGCTTGATATCATTATAACAGGAATCTTCAAGTGTTGGTGTATAGGAGGGTTGTTCTATACATATTACCAATTCTTATTCTCATCCCTCTTCTAGTTGATCTCATAAATCTATAGCTTAGGTCACCAAATTGAAAAGGCTTTGAAATTTCACGATGTCAATGGGATTGAAGTCAATATTGTATTCTTTTAAGGCCATCATCTAATTTCCTCGGTGCTCTCACAACTCGTTCTCAACAAACAATGACCTCATTGCTAGGTGAGGAATAATGACCTCGGTGTGGTTTTTTTAAACGTAGGGTATGAACTGTTTAATAGATTTGTCAACATATAATTATTATTTTTCCATAGATATGTAGTTTATCTCAGCCCCTTGTAGACCCATGCTCATAAATGAAATAGGACATTCATTCTCTTGCTCATGTTTTTTAGTGAGCATTGTTGCAAGAGAATGATTAGAAGAAAAAGTATATAGAAAGAACTCTATGGAAAAGTTTGGACTTTGTAGTGCAGGAATTGTTGCTATGGAAGCTTTGATATTTTCCAATGCCCCCTTTTACACAAATTTCCATTTGAATTGCATATCATTTTTAATCATCTATTGGAGAGGTTTGATTGTTTATCAAGCACAAATATTCTTTCGAAAGAACGACTGCATTTATTTCTTACTGTTGGGAAACAAAATCTACATAATAGCTTTTGTCTTTTTTGGATCAACATATATCCCATATTTAGAAATTATGTTCCCAAGTAATTTTCCCTATGAAACAGCAAAGAATCTCTTCTTAGGATTTAAAGATATTCCATATTTTTTGCATCTTTTGAATATATACTTTAGATGTTGTGGATGTTTGACACTTTTCTTAGAGTACATTGTCACATTATCAAGATAAACCACTACATTGTGACCAATTAGACCCTTGAAAGTAGTGTCTATCACCTATTGGAAATTTTCTCTTGTGTTGATCAATACAAAGAGAATTCTACAATAGGAAAATATTCCCCACTTTGTTTGAAAAGTGGTCTTCAATCATTCAGCAGCTGCTATGAGAACCTTATTGTATCCTGAAAATCCATCCAACAAGGAAAACATTTGTGAACCAAAGATGAGTTGAAGTATTTGTTCCATTGGGGGAACTAGATAATTATCTTTGTCAAACACTTGTTTAAATTTTTGGAGTCCACATAAAGTCTAATCTCCCCATATTTATTTCTAAATGGCACCAAATTAGATACCCATGTTGAATGGAGAACTTTAAAGATTTAATAGCTTCTTTAACTCCTTTTGGATAAGATATTCAAGAGTAGGATGAATTTTCCTAAGTTATTTATTAAAGGGTTTGACACCATCTTTGATGGGAATGATGTGTTGTATAATACTTGTGTCATATGTTTTTAGATCCTTGTAATTCCACATGAAAACATCCTTATAATTCATGAACATTTGAGTGTAGGTATCCTTTTCATCTTCCAAACAACAAGTGCTTAAGTTGATGAACTTTGGTTGTTTCGAAGTCCCCAAATTTATCAATAAATGCATCATTGAGGAATTGTTCCTTTTGGTATTTGTTTTTGTTATGAATTTGGAATATAAATCACATAGTTTCTCAAGGGTCAATACATTTGGGATGCATTTGTTGGAGAAATTTCTATTTTTGACACACTAGTTCAGTGGGAGTTAACTGACTAGTTCTATTTTAGACTTTCTATTTTTACCATCACTATTATGCATGCATGCATTCCTAAGGAAAGCTAAATGCTTGATTTGTTTTCTTAATTATGGAATTTTTTCCCCTATATATGAGTGTATTCCACTCATTCATTATATCATATTGATGATGATCTATGTATCAATCATTAGCTCATTGGAGTAGTGTGCATATATTTTCTCATTCTTCCATATTGAATCCCTCTTCCTTTCTTGATAATCTATGTTTGTACTTTCTTTAGCTAGATCTCCTATGCAGGTTTCCATGAAACACTGACATGTTATCAGAGCTATGTTTCTTGGAGCAAGCCAGACAAGCCAAAGAATAAGGAAAATCGGGGTTTCTACGAGCTAAATTTGTGGTCATACCTTTCAGCAGTTATTCCTCCCAAATATATTAATTTTTTGAGGAAATGGTCTAATAGTGAAATAAATCAACCGATTTTGGAAGTGGTTTTTCAACCATTTGGTGATATTCCTCACTGTTTTCTCATAAAGTGATTTGCAAGATCATCTCTTGAAACTAATATGAATTTTCACTTAAAGTGTCATTTCTATTGTGATTTCTTGATTTTTCACTTGCAGATTGAGAGTCAATTTTTAGGGGTTCTTATAAACAGTGGGAGAGATGGATATGACAACTATTATATAGTCAAAGGTGGTGGTAATCCTCACACCATATGATTATTTTTTATTGGAATCCCAAGGCGACATTCCAACTCAAAAGAAAATGACTATATAATTTGATGATGGCGACAGAAACAAAACCTACATCAACGATTGAGAAGATGATATGGACAAACCGTAAGGATGAGGCCACAAGACTACTTCTTGAGTTAATCTCCACTGATTTTTGGTTTCATGTTGCCGCATGCAAGACTCCAAACGAGATCTGGACCACCTTGGAAGGACTCTTTGGAAAGCAAGATGAGATGCGAGGTCATATGCTTGAGGTAGATTTGAATACCTTAGACCCTAAAAGTTTCGATAATATACAATATTTTTTTACTAAATTTAAATCTTTGTTATTGAGCTTGGGTGAATGTGGTATTGATAATTCTACACAAGAGAAACAACTTATTCTAACAATCTTGGCCAAGCTAGGACCAGAATATGTTGTATATGTCTCCAATTTTCATTATGGCAGATGTATTTTTGGAACAAATTGGAAAATGCCTACGTTGGCTCAGTTCATTGAGTCTCTTACACAAGAGCAGACAAAACTCATACAGATGGGCATCATGAAAGATCCCAAAGAACATGCACTCACCATGAATGATGGAAAAGGTTCATTCAAACAGAATAAGGAGGGATATTCCAAACCCTTTAATGATACTTCAGGTTCCAAAGACTCTTCAGATTCCAAGAAGAAGAAGAAGGTAAGGCAGTGCACTTAATACAATAAACCGAATCATGAAGAATCCACATGCATGAAGAAACAGATTGATCTTATGGCACAGACACTTCAATAGAACAACCTTGGAAACTTCATTCCAAAGGGAGTCAATAAGCGGAAGGAAGAAGATCATGCTCCTAAGAAAGGTAATAATCATGCTCTGGTTGCAATTAATTCCTCATCTGATTCATGGATTATAGATTTTGGTGCATCCCATCATACGACAGTGAAAGAGGAAGTTTTATCTTCTTTGATTCCATGCTCAAGACCCCCTATTCTCATGGGTAATGATACTCCAGTAGCAATAGCAGGAGAAGGGAGAGTGGAACTCCACAGTGGTAGTTTTGATAATGTTCTACATGTTCCAAATATTTCTATGAATCTACTCTCAATTTATCAGATCACTCAGAAAGGCAAAAAGGTTGAATTTACATCAGATTTAGTTTCAATAATTGGCATGCATGACAATTCCATCATTGCAATTAGTGAGGTGGATCACAAGTCAAGGTTGTATAAATTCACTAAGTTTTCTGACGATGACTCCTCTATTCTACTTGCACATAAGGAGAGTACTTTTCATGCACCTTTAGTGCAACATGCATATACTCTTGTTCTTCGTCAGTTTCAGACATTAGAGATGATTCCATACACTCAGATTCTATACATGGAAATAAGAAGGTAGTATAGCCAGATAAGAAGCCAACACCTATGCTTCAAAAAATTACCAGGAAGGCACAATCCACACCTCAACCAGTAGGAAACCTTGCAGGGAATCCATTGGATTCGAGGAGAACTCGATCTCATCATGAGGAGTCTTCTCATGTATTTTTAGCTTCAGAACCTGCGATGCCCATGCATTGCTATATGGTTCAATCTACTAATCCACAGAACTACAATAGGGTTGTGGGATATCCATTATGGCAAGAAACCATGCAGAAGGAGTATGACTCACTCCTACAGAACCAAACTTGGAATCTGGTTCCGCGTCCACTAGAAAGAAATATTTTCAGGTGCATATGGGTCCACAGGATCAAGAGGTACAAGGCCCGACAGGTTTCCAAAGGACTTCATCAGATCCATAAATATTTCTACATCTTCACGAAGACTTTCAGTGAGCATAAGTTTCAGACTTTGTGGGATCATCTTGCAGTGAAGAACACAATTGTCTAGAAGCTATTATTTTCTTCTTTTGATACATTATCTTTTGAGGGGGGGGGTGGGGGGCATGTTCCCATGTGTTTTTCCCTCTTTCCTCACTTTTATTCAGTTTTCATTAGTTGCATTTTACATGAGTACCTAAAATAGCCTAGTAGCCAAGACTCATTTTTTACTCCACAGTGATGTTCAGGGGGTGTTGGAGAAATTTCTATTTTCGACACACTAGTTCAGTGGGAGTTAATTGGCTAGTTCTATTTTAGACTTTCTATTTTTACCATCACTACTATGCATGCATGCATTCCTAAGGAAAGCTAACTGCTTGATTTCTTTTCTTAATTATGGAATGTTTTTCCCTATATATGAGTGTATTCCACTCATTCATTGTATCATATTGATCATGATCTATGTATCAATCATCAGCTCATTGGAGTAGTGTGAATACATTTTCTCATTCTTCCATATTGAATATCTCTTCCTTTCTTGATAAGATTTTCTCCTACTTGCTTTAGCTAGATCTCTTGTGCAAGTTTCCATGAAACACTAACATCATTTACCTTTAATCTTATTTTCTTCATCTCGATACTTCTGAAGATCTTGTTGATGGTTTTCATAATCTATCACAGACCCTTGGAAGATATCAACATTAGTGAGAAAGATAATTAACTGAGAGTCATCATTGAATACTTTCAAAATCATGATATTGCCAGGTACAGAAGGCCTGAAAATAAATTCAATGGTGAAATCGTTATTCAAAGAATTAAGTCTAGATGTTTCATTAGCTAGAGTGCCAACAACAACATTTTGGGAACAAGTAATAAAAGTGATATTAAATGCATCAAAATAATTAAAAATCTTACATACCTCTTGTTGATAACCCTTAAGGTGAGGAGACAAATAGTGTATAGAATTTTTTACCTGTCTAACAATGATTTCTAGATCACCAAAAACCTTCAAACAATGCACCTTGAGGTCAATAGATTTCTTAAACCTTAAACCAAGGATTCATATTTTGTTGTGTTGTTGGTGCATCTAAATTGTGAGCAGAGGGATATTATATTTTTGTTTTTATTAGGATCTATGAATATGCAACATGCCCCGTCTCCTCCTTCAGATCTATAGCCATCAAAAAACAAAGTCCAAACATTAGTGCCTATGACTAAATTAGTAAGGATAAAGCAAGTTGTTTCTACTATTGTACAATCATTTTCATCATTCCATGTGCAGTGAAGGAGTTTGGATTGTTCGTCTGATTGAAATCATGATGGCTTTGATGGATAACAACCATGGTCAATTTCCCAAAATTGTATGTGAAAAACCAATGGGCTCTTTTTTACCTTCAAGTTATATTACATTGTGTTTCATATGAGCCTCATTGTCTCCTCTTATATGTGTTAGGAACACACAATGCACCTTTTTGCCTATACTTTTTGCCACCATTATACTCCTGATCACCTATATTTAGACTCATACTATCACTTTATTTGATCATCTCTAAGGTATACAACGTCCCTTCTCATTACTTTAAGTTTAATCTGTTTTGCATAATATTTTACATCACTTTTGTACTTAACCATTGATTAGAAATGCATAAGTGTCCAAAACTGCAGATTTGCATTCAAGGCCTATTGCTGAAACACAAAACCGATGCTGAAACACGGAGCTACTACACAGTCCGAGGTCGCAGATGCTGAAACACGGAGCTACTACACAGTTCGAGGTCACAGATGCTGAAACACGGAGCTGCTACACAGTTCAAGGTCGTAAGATGCTGAAACACAGAGTTATTATACAGTTCAGAGTTGCAGATGCTGAAACACAGAAGAAACTGCCAGAACCGACGATGTTGAAACACAAGGAAGCCACCACAATCAGCAGTCAACACAGTCAGAGCGCAATTCACGTGGCTGAAACAGCCCGCGAATTGCGATGCTGAAATAACATCAGCAACGATGAGAAGAAGCTGTTACACCAGCCATAACAGCAACACCTAGTTCAGTTCCTGTAATAGCATTCGGTTGCGTGAAACCAGGACATTCTATGATGATTTAGAAAGAAGATCCTATCTAGGATAGGATTCAGATATGTATTGTAATAATTGTATCGAAGGGATTTTCTCTTTAAATCAGAGGAAATCACCATTCGAGGGATCTAAGTTTTGATATTGAAGCAACTCCAAAGAAGCGGACGTGTTCTATTCTTTCAATTTGTAATGTGATATTTCGACAGATGAATATAAGACTGCTTTGATTATTCGTCTCTAAGGTTTCCCATTTCAGGGGAATCTTGTGAGAAGGTAGGGCCCACCTTCATCACAAGATTCACCCATTAGTTAGAAGTGTGTTAGTATAATTTCTGTTTATGCTTTGTTTAACTGTTGTTTGTTGAAACACTGTTTTAATGGATTTCGCTTTGCTAAAACACTACTGACTCTGTCTTAGTTTATTGAATGGAATTTGTAATTCTTTTTATCAGCAATCTTGTGTGATGATTTTATGCTAGCATAGATTTGATCAAGGGTTCCTGCTCAGACAGAAAGGAACCGGAACATCATACCCTCTGTAGGATTCATTTACTGCTACAAGTGTGCTAGCCAGAGGTTCGGTTAAAAGGTTCCTGCTCAGACAGGAAGGAATCCAATTACCTCGACTTCTGTAGATTTCATTTACCTCAGCAAGTGTGCTAGCCAGAGATTTGGTTAAAGGGTTCCTACTCAGACAGGAAGGAATCACAACACCTTGTCCTCTGTAGATTTCGTTTCCTTAAGCAAGTGTGCTAGCCAGAGATTTGGTTAAAGGGTTCCTACTCAGACAGGAAGGAATCACCACACCTTGTCCTCTGTAGATTTCCTTTACCTCTGCAAGTTTGTTAACCAGGGATTGGGTTAAGGGTTTCTACTCAGAAAGGAAAGAACCAAAACATCCTGTCCTCTGGAAACTTTCATTAGTGTTAGCCAGAAACTGGGTTAGGGATCTCTTCTCAGAAAGGAAGGGATCAAACTGCTCTGTTCTCTGTAAACCTCAACCTCACAAGTATGCTAAATAGAAGTAAGGGTCAAGGCTCCTGCTTAGAAAGAAAGGAACTCGGTGGCTTTGTTTTCTGTTAGATCGAGTTAATTATTTTCTGCATTGTTGTTTTCATGAAAGAGTGTTAATGCTGAAGTCTTTGTTGAGAGTAAGGGTCCTATTCTCTGATTGCAGAATAGTTGTTCTTTCCCATTGCAAGTGCTATTTTAGATGTAATCCAGGATTCTTAAATTGATCTTTAAAGGTTTGAAATAGGGAAGTTACTTTCTTGTGATTTAATACAGAACTTCAGTTTATTTGAACAAGTGAGATTAGTATTAGTTTCTTTACTACAACACTAAGCTGCTTTTGGAATTGAGCATATATAGTGTGTGGCTATCTTTGAAATAAAAGACTTCCTCGGGTTTATAATTTATGTTTCACTTGGTTGTTTGAAATCAATTAAGCAATTATAGTGACCAACATTTTGGTGCCGTTGCCGGGGAAGATAGCTATAGATTTCAAAAGCACTTGTGATTTCTTTTCTTTAGATAAAAAGAATGCATGAAAGACCCCAAAAACCCCAAAGACACTAACCCTACA